>JAVJIF010026585.1:0-62728 GCA_038442645.1 Agave tequilana
AATCTGCTGAATTTGGTTGCAACTGCACCATGTACATCACTGTCTGCACTTAGTAATAGTTGCTTTTGTCCATCAAAATGAGGGATGACATCGTCTAAAATACTGGGAGCTATTCATATTACATTGTAAAACAAGCATATTCATTAATACAATTTTCAAAGTGGACATTTTATTTATATCTATTTCGTTTTAACTTGTAGGATTCCTTTTATCATGATTTGACCGAGAGAATTATCACGAGTTCATGAATATAACTTTGACCATCCAGGTAAAATATATCCCATATTAAGTTTATGAAGTAAGCATTTTAAAGTACGTGTTAAGGTTACTATAGTTAAACTAATTAATTTAACTTTCTCTTGTTTAACCCCCTCTCTTCCTTCCCCATTCTTTGCATAACTTGCTTGCAAATTGCCTATACTGGATTTATTTTGTTTTCTTGTTTTTTTTTTATTTAACAATTAATCAATTGCTAGAATTTATATCTTTTGTTATTTTTCTTTAAACAACAGGTCTTTATTTTGTTTTTTTTCCCCCTTACTTATTACTTGGCTTGTTACAATCTACATTTATTGTGTAATTACTTGTTCTAGTAGGATAAGAACACACGGGTCTAGCAATCCAAGTCAATAGCTCTTGAATCTATTATATGGGTTGGGCTAGAACAAAAACTTTGTACTCTTTCTGAGAATACTCAAAAAGATAGGACCTACTTAGAAACACCTTGTCTATTATCATGAACAAAACACAACCAAAACCATAAGGTGGTAAAGGAGAGACTTCAAGAGACGGGCAAAGTACGAATAAGGAATTTGACTTTGAAGAACTGATGAAGGCATGTGCGCTTTATAAATAACGAACATGAAAAACAACATTACCCCAAAAATGTTTTGGAACTTTCATATGAATTAGTAGTATGCGAGTAACTTCTAACAAAAACTGTTTTACGTTCAACAATACCATTTTGTTATGGTGTGTATGAAGACTAATGTATGATAACATGTTTTTCTGCATTATCACTTCATAGCGCTTGAACAGAAACACCAAATTGATTCTTAACTGCAACACAGAAACTTTTAAAAACAAAAAGCATTTCAGAATGACTCTTTATTAAGTAAAGCGAAGTAATGCGGGCTAATCATCACCAAAAGTAAGAAAAATATCAAAAACCAAACTTTAACTTCATAGGATAGGGACCCACACACGTGAGTGAACGAGTACATAAGGACTACTGGTACTATTAAGGATAACATGTACAATGATGCTTATCCAAATGACACGACTCACAATTTAGATTAAATACATGACCCAAAATAAGAACTGCCTATTCAGCAAGGAAGGATGTCCCAAACAAATAAAGAATATCAAGAAATGTGATCCACCATAGATTTAGTTTCAACATCTAGATAATAAAGACCTTTAGACTCGCATTCGGGGCCAACTGTCTGTTTTTCAAGATATTGGAAAGCACAACAATCAAGAAAAAAGGTTATAGACAATTCAATGATCGGGTGATTCTACTAACATATAAATAAACAATTGAATGGAAATCTAGACATACAAAGAACTGGAGACAAAAACATGGATGAAGTAATATTGACAATGTCACTGCCCTCTACACTAGCCATCAACTATGTTCACAACATGACACCATGATGCGGAATACGACTCCTTACTTAATAATTCAAGTCCTAGGTGTTGATGATGTAAGATAAGTAGTATGGTTACTTGTCTTAGCCAGAGTAATTGTAAAAAAGAAGATAACATCTGAGTAGCCTCGAGCTGTTGAAATATCCGGTACCTCACATACTTCTTGTTTGACGATGTGACTCTTCTATTGAGCAGCAAACTTGATGATGTCGCTACTTTTGTCGTCACATTATTGACAATTCGAGTTGGCTTTCTGTGCGACAACATTTATCCTTAGTATGTTCTTCTCTGAAAGTATAATATATCTTCCCTTCTCCATTTCCCTCACAACTATCTCTACCACCTCTCTGACCATGCTCTATCTCATCCTCGGCCACCTTCTCTAAACACAAAAGCTCCATAACAAGAAGCACCGACACGGGTATGGGAATGGGGTACGACAATTTTCTAAAAATGTAGGGTACAGTGACACGACTATATTATATTATATATCTGTATATAATAAACAAGCCATAGAAGAGATATTTAACAATACAATTTTCAGATGTATAATTTAGATAAGTTCACATTAACAACATATTCTAGTCATCTTGAGCATACACAAATTACAAGTATACCCCTTCCAAAGAAGCGTATGCCCCACAAAAATACAAGCATACCCCCTTCCAAAAAAGCGTATGTCCTACAAAATACAAGTATGCCCTCTTGCAAACAAAAGTATCCCCTACAAAATACAAGTATACCACACCCAAAATACAAGTATGCCTATTGCCCCACAAAACACAAGTATACCCACACAAAATACAAGTATACCTTACACAAAAGTGAAAACCTATAACAAGTTCTCCAATTAGTGCCAATTACTTCTATAGGCCTGGCTTCATCATTAACCTTATTATGATCATCTCCAAACATTACTCGAAACTCGGGCTCATCAAGAGATAGATTTGCAACTTCTAATTATGCCCGCACCATCAAAAGATTCAAAGTCATCTCCACCTAGATTCCACATCCTTGTCTCTCCATGAGAATATTTCGAAGATCTCCTTGAAAGAACACGAAGGTTTGTATGAACATACATCAAGTCTTTCGCTCGTTGTGGAGTCAATTTGTTCCTCTTTATAGAGTGAATATGCTCGTAAGTGCTTCAATTCCTCTCACAACATGAAGAAGAGCATGGATGGCCATAGCCAACTCTTGCAAAGTGGGTGTAGAACTCTCATGAGTAACCCATCACACCTTAGTATCCATGACCCCCTATCATGCAAGGAATCGTGCTCTGCAAATTCATCTAATGTAGGGGAAAATTTAGCAAACTCCGTGTCGACCCTTCGACGCTCTTCAGAATTTGGAAAATACCTCTTCAAGCACTTGGCCGTTTCATTTGTAATCTCACCATTCTTGTGTGGAGTAATCCAGTTTGGTGCTTCATTAAGCTAATGCGTACTATAATACCTAAAGCATAATTTGAGTATTTCATAATTAATGCTAAAATATACAAAACACAATAATACTCAGATTAAAAATACGAGAGAAGTTTAGGAATTACTTTGGATTTAGTGAGTGAGCCAAGCAATGTAATGGTGTGTTGCTTTTGTTCCACCGGTCCACCAAAATAGAATGCACCACCCTATAAAATGATTATTCTTCATCATCCCTCTTTTCTTCTTTCCTGTAGATTACAGTCTTCACTTTCTCAATCGTGCAATCTCACATATCATATATGAAATGAAGATTGGATTTTTCGGTGTCAGCGGATTGAAGCATATTGTAAATGAGCTCAATGAAGGAAATGATCTACTCTATTTTGTCCCACCAAATAACATCTAGATTTTTTTTATCTCACAAGCCTCGTCTTTCCCACATCATATTCCTTGTATACAAGCTCGTAACACACCCGAATCGCGAAAAATTGCGATTTTCACTATTTTTTGGGCGGACATGGCGGGGCGTGTCGGACACCGCATCAACGCCATGTCCAACCCGTACCCGTCACCGTCCCCAATACGTGTCGGACATGGGTACAGGTCCCAAATGAGGGTACCCGTGCTTCATTGCTCCACAACAGCCTTCTTTACTTTTCCAACCTAAACTAGCTTTGTTGAACTTCTAATACAGACCGCTTACTAGAATCTCCTTGGAAAGGACTATGAGACCCCTCGAGAAAGGTATCTATAGCAAATGATATGTCTCATGTAGAGAATTTAGTGTTAGTCCTAGCACTGTAGACATACCAGAGCCAAAAAGTTAGGACGGCTAGTTTCTCATATTGTATCTACATCTACCTCACTTCAGTTGTGATAGAGAACATGATGTTTAACTATCTCTACCACCACTTCGGCTATGCTATCCCTTCTCAGCCACATCCTCCAGAAGTAAAGCCACCTCAATAATTTTCTCTACTTCTCCAATCACTAAACTAGCTTTGTTCAGCCACTCACTGGAATCCTCTTGTGTAGGATTATGACACCTCTCGGGAAAGATATTCTATAGAAATGATACGTCCCGAGTAGAGAACTCAATGCTAGTCCCAGTAGTGTAGACATACCATATCACTGTACAACATGACACTTTGCTTCGCGTGGTATTTTTCTGAGGTGCCACTCATACTCCTTCCTGAACATGCTTAACTAGAACGTCTTTAATCTTTATAGAGGTCCTCCTAAAAAATGGTAGTTATAATTTATCTTTAAGCTCACAAGAATTATTACATACTAGAACCTTATGCATATTTCATGTGGGATTCTTCACACTTTTGGGGTCACAACATATACATTGTCTCAGTATTTCTTGCTTGGCACCATTCAGGTACTTCGTGTAATGCCCCAAGATATAGGGTAAAATATTTAAAGTGTGGCTACTGTAATAAGTAAACTAGATAGTTCATCAATTATGTTATGTTTGATCGTCATAAACTAAGTGGTAACATAAAATTTAGCCCGGAAGGTGATATTGGCACTTTAATTAATGCCAATAATAAGAATACAATATCTTTCTATAAGCAACTCAGAATTAGTGCCCAACTCATTCATAGCACTATATTCGTAGCCTCAACTGCTATAGATGACCTAGAATGGTTCTATAAAATTCACACATAAAGTTAACAAGATTATAAAGTAGGTGATGTTTCTATTTTCAAGTGCCATCATGATACACCTTGAGAGTTGAGGCTATCATCACATTTGTATATTTTGATAAACCATTTCTTACTTGTCTAGAATCCACCTTACAACTTTTAGAAGGCATCAACAACCAAGAGGAGCTTGGAGCCTTAGTTATAGTAGAAAACAATGGGCTTGATTCTGGTGGGAGTGGGAGAGGTAGGTCTGACACATGGGGGACCGGTAAAGGAGTGTTTCCTCTCCTTAAAAGGGGACGGGTGGGATTTCCCACCTTCACCCTAAAAAAAGAAGAAACTTGTTAAGTATGTACCAACTACCAAGAAGGGACCTCAAATTCCTCTTAGGTGTGGCTCGTATGAATGAACCGCCTTGTGGTTGCATGCATACAAGCATCATGCCTCTAGCATCTCCCTACCAATTAGCCCCAGCGCTTAGGTTTTTGAATGTATGCAGATCTTCCCCTCCGTGCGCACGCACGCTCACACCCCAAAAGGAAAGAAAAGGGAAAAAATGAAAATGGTGACCTTTCTGTCTACTAGAAGCCAATAGCGGAGGGAACTGCCATGGTGGCACCACCAACTTCACTCTGCCTAAAAATTAACACGCACATATCTCATACATAGTTACATACATATATAATGTTAATTTATGACCTAAAATCATTTTTTTCTTTATAAACTTCCGAACCCCTTGAGATAAAGTTGGAATCAGTGATGTAACTTGTTTCCCTGATTACTCCGTCTGTCTTCTAATAGCCTCCAACCACTCTAACAAGTTTCCCCACAAATCATAATACTGGAAAATATGATATCTACCATCATCAGTTTACCTTGATCTCTCGAATATAGCCTCTTATTTCTTCTGCCCTACTTGATCCCAAAGTTTTAATGCTCAAAACAAGATCTTTATTTTTTCCTCTTCCTCTACGACCATTTTGGGGTCAATTCTGCAGATTAGGGTTACATCAGTATAATCAAGATGTTAAATATCATTTACAGGATGGTTGCCCATCAATGACATTTTCCCTTATCTATCAATTGCAACATGGTCTGAGGTATCGTGCGGTCACTCTTGGTATGCTGAACGCTCATGCATTGAATGCACAACAACCGCTGTTGGAAGGGGAAGAGAAGAAGATGCAATAAAGAAGATAAAGAAGAAAAGAGATATTATTGTTGTTTGTTGAAAATGATCTCGTTGGTGCTACAATATAAGAGAAGGGATGGATTTATAAATTAAATAGGTCAAGGTTCAGTTGGACCAGATTAAGAACAAACTATTGGCTTCAGTCCAAATCTGATCCAATGGTGTGAGCCCAGTCTGACATGTTTAAACACGATCATATTTATCCTCTCTCTCAATCTAGATCTCGATCTCATTTGGAGGGTAGTGCAACATGGTGTAATATCTTCGTGAGCAGTGATGTATGAAGAATTCAGGTAATTTTTCTTCTTTTGTCTTTTTCTTTGTTTGTCGATCATTTATCTTCTCAATATACAGTCATTGATGTTGACTGTACCTATCCGTACAGTAGGCCACCTATTCTTCCCTGGCCAGGGGCCACATGCACTGCAACCACATAACACACTTAATACAGCACTGTTAGTAAACTATTTATTACAATCAAGCCGCCCATCTAAAGCTACACACTGTACGTAATTATTTGGCTTAATTAAGCAATATCATACCTAATTAATAGGCTTAAGTTAAATAACAGCTTATTAAAAATATCAGGTGCTACAATATTGGAATTTGGCCTACTGTTTGAAAAATTAAATGCTTATCTTGTATGAACATATCAAAATTTCTATTATGTGATAGCTGTTCTTTTTATTTTGTGTAACTTGTCAATCAATAAATAGGACATTTTGATATTCCTTTGAATTATAATTTCTTGTGTGTAGATGCTTTTGACACTGAAAAACTGCTTTGCTGTTTGGAGAGCTTGAAGCATGGTCAAGCTGTTGACATCCCATATTATGACTTCAAAACTCATCAGAAAATGCTGCCAGCACGAAAGGTCTGCTTATTGTGAATTATATCTATATCTCTATTGTATGAGAATATAATGACATACTGTTATTGAATTATCGAGAGCACTAAGAATACCAGAGCTATTTCTTTGTAGATAAATAGTTATTCCATGAGAAACCTCCAAATTCAGCTATGGCATCAATATAAAAGCCTTTATACCAAATTTGTTGGGTTGGTTACATGAATCCTCTTGGAAGAAACCTGACATGAATCCTCTTGGAAGAAACCAACACTCAAGAACTTTATTTTTTAAACAGATCTGAGAAGAAACTTCTCAGATTTTTTAATTGTTAGTGTTTACTATCAATTTGACTCAGTTTTACACTCATGACTGCAATACTTACCTTCAAAATCATAAGTGGAGTGTTCATAAATTTTTATGAGGCATGCATACAGACTAAAATTTATCATAATGTAAATTAGGTTTGTTTACCCATGGCTATAGATTCTTATATCTCTTACACAATATAAGAACATTTAATTCTCTCCCTTTAATTGCTTTTGATTTTATTTGGAAGTTATTCGGGTGATGTGAAATATGTATGCGTGTTGAAAATCAGCAGCAAAACACTCAATCACGCTTCACCAACATGAAATGATCGTTGGTAGGAAAAGATTAAAATTAATAAAGCGGATAGATGTAACAAAATAATATGTACATACAAATCCAATTCGATCAAGAATCAACTAAAGATAATATATTTTGCGGCAAAGATTCTAAGACTAAGATTAAAGCTATTGAATTCAAAGGCAAGTAGATACGCTAAATCTCATATTTGTGGATAACAGTTAAATCGATAAAATATCAGAGATTAATTATCAGACTCAAAATAACTGATTTGAATTAGAAACATACTTACTGAGAATGGGGTTGATCTCAATGTCCGTGATGACTGTAAATGTGTAGATTTTGATTCCATGAATCGAATGATTCGAACGGTGCATGTGTCAGATTCTGGATCAAGATATTGCCTGAAAATAAATATGGATGCTTAATGGCTCTGCGGGTCTATTTCTGACATTGTGGGTTACTGTAGCAAATGGATCAGGTACTGTTGAAATCAGATCCGGGTTGGACTACTATAGCAATTGGTTTGACTTAAATCCAATAATCAGCTAATGAATTCGGGTCGGATAGTCTTCCCTGAGTTGTGCTCGAATTCTTCAACAACATGTCTTGAATGGGTTCGTAATTGTGAGCTGGGGAGAAGAACGAGCACAGGCCGGTGGTGTTTGGACGGAACAGTTTCGATGGGTTTGTAGTCGTAAGCTGGGGAAGAACGAGGACAGGCGTGTTGCTTGGTCAGAACAGTCGCGTGACAGTGCGAGTGGAGGCGGGCCACGAAGACCTGCGAGAAGGAGAAGGCGGGATGTTCATGATCCTGTGGATTTGGATGCTCCGAGCCTCATGCTAGAGCAACAAGGGAGGAGGCTGAGGCGGCTGGTTGCAAGGGCGTCTAGTCATCGACAAAGACAGAAGGTCGTGGGGGTTGAGGAAGAGGTCATTATCGAAGAGAAGTTATTGGCGTGGAGGTTGATGTTGTGGTAAACGAGATGGGTTTGGTGCTTGGGAGAAAGGAATCGAAAGAGAAGGAAAGTCACATGCTCAAGGGTGTGGGGTCAAGTGGGGTTGACTTTGGCGGGAAAACAAGAGGAGAGAGAAAAGAAGAGATGAACGGTAAAGGGGTTTATTTTTCTGGGATTTTTTATTTTGAAGAGAGAAATTCATTAGAGAAAGATTGCAAAGAGGTAGAAAGAAAGGAGAGAGTACTGTCGACACTCAGAGGCGCACACAATAAGGAGGAGGATTTGTCTGCACTGGGAGGCGCACACAACAGGGAGGAGGGTAAAGGGGATAGGCTAGTTAGGTTCACACTTTAAACTAGAGTTTCCTAGGACTTCTCGTCACTAAGAGAGAAATTTTGAGAGAGATCACAACTCACATAAATTTAAAAAAATTCTTTATAATAATTCTCATTGTCATATTATTTGATATAAGGATCTTTTATAGGCTTTTAAAAAATTGAATACAACTAAAAGTAAAACTCTTAATCAAAATAGAATTATAATTTCAACTTTTGAAAACTAAAATTCTCAATTAAAGTGGGATTACAATTATGAAAAGGAAACCAAAAATAAAAACCCCAAAAAAAGAAACTAGAAAATAGAATTTTATAACTAGTGGGAATATAGAACAAGGCGTCTTCTTTACCGGTGAAACATGTGCCTTACACGTGGCTTGATGTCCGCATCATTCTCCCTGTGTTGGAGAGAACTCGACTCCATCGAGTTAGAAGTGAAAGTTATTTCATACTGATTCAAAATTTCATAATCAATTTTTTGTAGTTCACTTCGGTCCAACCATGTATCATTAATTGATACTTTTCTGTTCAAGAAATCAGATATTTTTGAATCCCACCAAGTTGGGTAGTGATAATTTTATCATCTAAAAATTTATTAACTTGACATACTGTATAAGATAAAATATCTGATAGTGGTGAAAGAAAATGGCTCCTGAAAATGGGAAGGCTCATCAACAAGTGAGATAACATTTATAAGACCTTTTTAATTCACTAAACAGTTAATATTGAAAGTAGAACTGATGCCAAAATCTATAGAAAGATCTATAACATAAATATTATCGTTAAATTTTATCAAGATTTGAAATGGATCAGAACTACAAGCATGCAACTTTTGAACAACATTATCAACATTAAAAGTATTTACTCTATTCCTATCATCAGCTCGTATCTCATAGTTGGCGTTGTTTTGTGCAATTTTATCTCTGATTTCACCGTGTGGTGTGTGCACGTGTGATGCAAAAGATGATGCAACTGGTAATGCAGACTCAATGACTTTATACTGATCGGCAATAGGGATAAAGTATGTGGAGAATTTTGATTTAGCACCTAACATAGGTCATAAGAGAAATAAGATGGTATCAGCAGTAAAGAAGGAAGGGGTTGGTGACAACAACAGGTAACAACAGCGGGTCGACAGTAAAGGAGGCGGAGAAGGTGGTGTTGGCAATAGCGCTAGGGAAGGAAAATGACGAGTGATAGTAAACTCTTTAATCACATGAGTGACTTTCAAAAAAATAGTACTATCAGACTTAGGTGCTTCAATAAGAACTCTGTCATTGATGATAATCTTAAATGAGCTTGGACAGTTGGCAGCAACATGCCCATAACTTTGACATTTGTAGCTTTTACTTGTGGGACCAATTTTGAATTTTTTTTCAATATTCTTATTTTTATTGTTATCAGATTTTTCTTTGACTTCTCTGTGGGGATTACTCTAGGAACACTACTTTTCGAGTTTTGATTGGAAGAATTCATGATTTGGAGTAGGTTATTAACTTAAGTCATGATATCATCAAATGCTGGTTAGGACTCCATGATTTGGTTCGAGAGAGTGAATTCGACCGGTGGGGATGAAAGTGTATTAAACCGATAGGGTTGAAAAGATGGAGGAGATCTAAACTTGTAGAAATGTGGTAGCACATACTTACCTTTCAATTCATCCTTTATTTATCGCTATGTATCAATTGGTTCTTGATCACATTCTACACGCAGTGTCATTAAATCGGTCCAGCACTGACTAGTTTAATCGGTCAGTTTTGTGGTAGTGAACTTGACTTTCTTAGCTTTAAAAAGTGAGTACCGACTTTTGTATATATCCATGCATTGTAACCAATCCAGAAAAAGTGAGGATCCGAAATGACCAAAATATCTTGACAACCATCGAAAGTTGGGACATCCATAATGGTGGTATGAGGTTTTCCCTAGACGTTAGAGTTAGCATGCAATGCATGAATACTAGATACAATATGAAATACAAAGCTAATTTTTTTATTTGGTTTTCGAATAAAAATCTAAACTAGATGCAAGAAGCAAAGAGTTTTTTGGCTTTTGAAATTTGAAATTTTAGTTTTGTTTTGAATAAATCTAAAATAATTGCAAGCAAGTAAATAAACATGACTAATATGCAAATCCTATCCTAACCGTGCCCTGCCACCAAACTGATATGAAACGTGTATGCGTGTATGAAAATCAGCAAAAAAATGCTCAATCACGCTTCACTAATATGAAACGATCGTTAGTAGGAAAAGATTAAAACTAATAGAGTGTATAGATGTAACAAAATAACATGCGCAGACAAATTCAATTCAATCAAGAATCAACTAAAGAAAATATTTATGCGGTAAAAAATTCTATGATCAAGATTAAAGCTACTGAATTAAAAGGCAAACAGATACGCTCAATCTCACGTTTGTGGACAACAGTTAGATCGATAAAATATTAGAGATTAATTATCAGACTCAAAATAACTGGTCTAGTTTAGAAACGTATCTACTGAGAATTGGGTTGACCTAAGTGTGATGACTGTAAATGTGTAGATCTTGTTTCCACGAATCCAATGGTTTGAACGGTGTGTGAGTTAGATTCTGAATTGTCAAGTATTGCCCAAAAACAAAGATGAATGCTTAACGAGTCTGCGGGTTTGTTTTTGGCACTATAGGTTTCTGTAGCAAGCGGATCAGGTACTGTTGAAATCGGATCCGGTTGGACTACTGTAGTAAATGGGTTTATACTTAAATCCAACAATTAACTAATGAATCGGGATCGAATAATCTTCTTTAAACTCGAGTTAGGCTTGAATTTTTCAACAACAAAAGGTCTACGATGGTTTCGTAGTCGTGAACCGAGGAAGAAGAATGAGGACAGGCGGTTGATGCTTGGCTGAAACAGTCGCGCGACAACGCCGTTGGAGGCGGGCAACGAAGACTCGCGAAAAGGAGAAGGCGGGATGTTCAGGCTCCTGTGGTGTGTTATGCTCGGAGCCTCGCGCTAGGGCAACGTGGGAGGAGGTCGAGGCAGTTGGGCGCTTGGTCGTCGACAAAGGCAGAGAGCTATGGGGGTTGATGATGCGGACATCAAGCCACGTGTATGGCACGCATATCACCGGTGAGAAGACACCTCATCCCAATTTTCTAATAGTAGAGCTCTATGTATTTTAGTTTTTTTATTTTGATTTTCTTTATTTTAGAGTTGTATTTTTATCAGGAGTTTAGTTTCTAAATTTGAAATTTTAATTCTATTTTGATTAGGAGTTTTAGTTTGAGTTGTATTCAATTTTGTACAAGCCTATAAACGCCTCTTGTATCAAGAAATATGGAAGGCAATGAAGTTATGAAAATTACTCAAATTTGTATGAGTTTTGATCTCTCTTGAATTTCTCTCTTAGTGGTGGGAGGCGCTAGAAAATCTTAGTTTAGAGTGTGAAATCCTAAATAGCCTCAATTAGAGTGTGTAGCCCTAATTATTTATCCCTCTTTTAATCTCTCTTTCTAATCTTAAATCCTAGTTTTAAAGTTATCTCTACCTCTCCACAAATTTCTCTTCTTTCTCTCTAAAGAAAAAAATCTAGAAAAATATTCCTAAAAGAAAATCCATCAAAATTTCCCAACTACTATAATATCGCTGCCAGCTACGGTACCGCCGTTATGCTACAATAAACCCGCCTACTACAGTATCGCGCCTACTACAGTGCACGAGTAAGCTTCTTTGTTTAGATCATATCTTACTCATCCGGAGTTCAAATTACGCACTGTTCGAAGCTTTGGATCCGTGAAAGCGAATTCTACACATCTACAATCATCATAAGGACATTGAGATCACACTTGATTCTCAGTAGATACATTTCTTATTCAAATCGGTTATTTCGAGTATGATATTTTAATCTTTAAGTTTTTTTATCAAGTTAACTGTTGTCCACAAATGTGAGATTGTGTATATCTGCTTATCTGTAATTTAATAGCTTTATATTGATCGTAAAATCTTTTATCGCATAATACATTATCCTTAGTTGATTCTCAATTGAATTGAATTTATCTGCGCATGTTTTTTTGTTACACCTATCTACTTTATTAGTTTTAACTTTTCCTATCAACGATCGTTTCATGTTGGTAAAACGTGATTGAGTGTTTTTATTTTTTATTCTCATTCACGCATAAACGTTTTCACATCAGTTTGATATCAGAGCACGGTTAGGTAGAATTTGCATAATTAGTTCACGTTTATTTGCTTTATCGGATTTAGTTTAAATTTTGTCAAAAAACAAAATAAAAATTAGGAAACATTGAAAGGTAAGCTTTTCCTAAATTTCATATGATTGGTGACAACTAAGAAAGGATACTCAACGTGATTTTATAATTAAGAAACGCCAAGTGCGAAATTCTCCTATCTGAGTTATGCCTACCTGGCTAATTGGACTGGTAAAATTAGGGTTTGACTGACCCGGTAATTTTAAAAAACAGATTTTTTTAAAAAATCGAACAAAAATTCAAAACTCAAAAAAAAAAAATCTAGTCTAAAATTGTATATAAGAATCCTTAAATCATCACTGAATTTACCAACTTTTGATGGTCGTTTACATTATTCTGGTTATTTTAGTAATCTTCAAATCCTTCTAGACTGGCTACAAAGTATAAACATGTACTTAATCTGGTACTTACTTTCTGAAGCTGAGAAAGTCAGATTCGCTATCATGAAACTGACTGGACAAGCAAATCAATACTGGACAAATTTCGTAAATAGGCGAGTACTCCGTGGTCAACGACCGATTGAAACATGGGATATGATGAAAGAAGAGGTAGAAACTAAGTACATGCCACTATATTTCTGAGTTTAGACCTTCCCCATCTGTTCAACCATGTAGTCTAATACACTTTCATCCCCACCAACCAAACTCGCTCTCTCGAGCCAAACCATGGAGTCCTAATCAACACTTGATGATATTATGACTAAAATTGATAATCTACTTTGAATCATAATTCTTTTAACCAAAACTCGAATAGTAGTGTTTTTTGTGTGATCCCCACGGTTAGCGAAGTCAAAAAAAGTCTAATAACAATAAAAGTAAGAACACTAAAATGACTTTTCCAAAATTAGTCTCACATCTAAGTGCTACAAATGTCAAGATTATAAGCATTTGCTACTAACTGTCCAAACCTATTTAAGATTACCACCAATGACGGAGTTTTCATTGAAACACTTAAGCGTGATAGTACTATTTCTCTGAAAGTCACTCATGCGATGAAGGAGTTTACTGTTACCCGTTTTTTTTCTTCCATGGCTTTACTATCAACACTACCTTCTCCGCCTCCTCTACTATCGATCCTTACTATCGTTACCTATTTAGGTCATCAATACCTTCGTATGCTTCTACGGATACTATCTCTTTTTCTCTTATGGCCTATATTAAGTACTAAATCGAAATTCTCCACAAATTTTATCCCCATAGTTGATCAATATCAAGTCATTGAGTCTGCATCATCTTTTGCATCACAGAAGCACGAACAACCCATTGAGATTAGCGATAAAATTGTACAAAACAACGCCAACCATGAGATATGAGCTGATGATAGGAATAGACTAAATACTTTTTATATTGGTGATGTTGTTCAAACGTTGCATGCTTATAGTTTTGACCCATTTCAAATCTTGATGAAATTGAATGAGATATTTATGTTATAGATCTTCTAATAGATTTTGGCATCAGTTCTACTTTCAATATTGACTGCTTAGTGAATTATAAAAGTCTTGTAAATATTATCTCACTTGTTGATGAGCTTTCCCATGTGTCTATTTTTGAGAGTTCCTTCCTTTCACCACCACCAGATGTTTTACTCTATACAACATGTCAAATTGATAAATTTTTAGATGATAAAATTATCACCACCCAAGATGGTGGGGTTAAAAATATCTGATTATTGAACAGAAAAGTGTCAATTGATGATATATGGTTGACCGAAGTGAACTTGCCAAAGATTAATCATAGAATTTTGAAGAAGCATGAAAGCACTTTCACTTCCTCAATGGAGTTTAGTTCTTTGCAACACGGTGAGAATGATGTGGACATCAAGCCACATGTATGACACATGTATCACCTTTGGAGAAGACAACTCGTTTCAATTTTCTAGTAGTGGAACTCAATGTATTTTAGTTCCTTTATTTTGAGATTTTTTATTTTAAAGTTGTATTTTTATTAAGAGTTTAGTTTCTAATTTAAATTGTAATTCTATTTTGAATAGGAGTTTTAGTTTGAATTGTATTCAATTTTGTACAAGCCTATAAAAGGCCTCTTGTATAAAACAATATGAAAGGTAATGAAGTTATGAAAATTTCTCAAATTTGTGTGAGTTTTGAGATCTCCCAAATTTCTCTCTTAATGGTGAAAAGTCATAGAAAATCTTAATTTAAAGTGTGAAACCCTAGCTACCCCCAATTATAGTGTGAAGCCCTAATTATTTATCCCCTCTCTATCCCTCTTTCTAATCTTAAAACCTAGTTATAAATTTATCTCTAGCTCTCCACAAATTTCTCTTCTCACTACAAAGAAAAACCTAGAAAAATATTCTCAAAAGAAAAATTTATCAAAACTTCCCCACTGCTATAATACCGCCACCAGCTGCAGTACTACCCGTATGCTACAGTACAACCCGCCTGCTATAGTATCGCACCTGCTACAGTGCACGACCAGAATTTTTGCACGAGTAAGTTTCTTTATTTGGATCATATCTTACTCATCCGAAGTTCAAATCACGCACTGTTCGAAACTTTGGATTCGTGGAAGCGAATTCTACACATCTACAATCATCACAAAGGATACTGAGGTCACACCTGATTCTCAAAAGGTACGTTTCTTATCCAAATCGGTTATTTCGAGTGTGATATTTTAATCTCTGAATTTTTTTTATCAAGTTAACTGCTATCCACAAACGTGAGATTATGCATATCTGCTTATTTGTAATTCAATAATTTTAATATTGATCGTTAATCTTTTATCGCATAATATATTATCCATAGTTGATTCTCAATTGAATTGGATTTGTCTGCGCATGTTATTTTGTTACACCTATTCACTTTATTAATTTTGACGTTTTCCTACCAATGATCATTTCATATTGGTGTCGCGTGATTGAGTGTTTTGTTGCTGATTTTCATACACGCATATAGGTTTCACATCAGTTGAGGAAGAGGTCGTTGTCGAAGAGAAGTTGTTGTGTGGAGGTTGATTCTGTGGTTAACGAGATGGGTTTTGGTGCTTAGGAGAAAGGAGTCGAGAGGAAGAAGGAAGTCACATGCTCATGTGAGGGAACAGTAAAGAAGGAAAGAGAGGGAAAACGGTGTGGTTCATCTCTTTTCTTTCTTTTCTCTCTCCTCTTTGTTTTGTTCCCGTCAGAGTCAACCACAAGTGTGGGACCTGCCATACAGCTTAACAAGCTGTCGCATTTAGGAAAACCTATATTATTGGTTATGTTGTTTTAAACTCCTGTATCCAAGGAGCAAGCTTCAAACTCACTCAGACTAAGAAAGAGTCTAGAACTCGGGGAATAGATGATACGCTTTTGCTATAGGGAACTGGATTTTTGGGCATGACATGCTGAGCCGAATGAAGAAAAGCCATTTTTTGTCGTAGAAAAGTTGAACTTCCCCAAAATGGGGTGAAGCAGGGGGTGGGGGGATAAATTAGTTAATTTTGGTTATTGTTAGAATAGAATCCTATTTCTTTATATTACTGCCTTGATGCTGTCCGAAGTCAGAACATCAGTATATGTTCTTGTTCAAAAAAAAAAAAAAAACCACTATTTTATTTTATCATTCACTTTGCTTTACTTACCTGCATTTTAATTCAAGGATTGGTGATTTTTCATCATCTCAGTGGCTGTATTCACTTGGTATATGTGTTGCTTCATGTTTCTTTATCAGGTCATCCTTCAGATGTCATTATGTTGCAGGGAATTTTGGTATTCCATGATTCCCGTGTTCGTGATCTAATGAACATGAAGATCTTTGTTGACACAGGTGCATCCCCCACACCCCCCCCCCCCCCCCCCCCCCCACCACAAAAAAAAAAAAAAAAAAAAAAAAAAAAAAAAAAAAAAAAAAAAAAACACACACACACACACTCCACAGAAATAATAGAATGGAAGTGCCTCTCAAGAATCACCTTGAAATATAATTAGATTTGATAAATATTGTAGAAGCTTAGCGAATTGTGACATTGTCTAAATTAAATATGTCCAAAATAGTATTTCATAACCCACTGATACTTGGTATGTGCAATTGAGCATGAAAGCATCCATGCAGAAAAGCTAAAATGACTCTGGTCTTGATTCAGTGCGACCCCTAGTTTCAATATGTACTCCAAATGTAACCATAACTTTATCCATCAAACCTGTTCAGACAATTTGGGATCTGCCTCTCAAATTCTGTTTCTCTTATATATTTATTTTTTAGGGTGGAATTAGTTCTCAACAAGATTTTAAGGTCTTTTCTTGTAGCTACTACTATTTCTTCCCCCCCTCAACACAAAACTTGAGTATCATATCCTCATGAAAGACTCTTTCCCTCTCTGTTGCACATATGTGTTCCAGTTTAGTTGGTTCTCACTAGACTTCTTTCTTTCCCTTTCCTAATTAATACTATCCCTACCTTGCTGTTGTCTGACTGAGTAGGAGGTGCATTGAGTCACTAATATGGATGCACATGATCATCTAATTGAAGAATTTAAATCATACTTTATTTAACTTTTAGTCATTCTATAAATTGTGAGATAATTAGACAGTTGAGTCTAATTGAATCCTTGTTTCAATTGTTTTTAGATGAGATTCTCTATTAAGTGTCAGTAGGCTGTTATTTGGGCCTTAATTTGCATAATATTTTATTAGGATTGTCTTGTTCTACTAGTTGGGTATTTTAGATAAAGAAGATAATAAGAGGACATGGGGACGGCTTCCTTTATTAAGTTTATGCAAATACAGTCATTTATGACTGTCCTCCATTTTTAATTAGGTTTTGTTGCTTGTTTGCTCCCCTTATCGTGCTAAAGTGAGAATCTGCTCTCTCTTTGTTCTAGATTCTGACGATCGCCTGGCAAAGAGGATACAACGTGATACAGTTGAGAAGAGTAGAGATATTAAAATGGTCTTAGATCAGGTTAGAGAATTATCTTCTCAGCATATACTCTGTTCCACTTTTGCAGCATTTGAGCTGAGCTATCTTAAATTTTGACTACTGTACACTTTTTTTGAAATTTCCACTGTCTTTCCGTTATTCATGCTATGTTAGTAAGTATTTTGTGGCCTTGCATGATTTTTATGCTGTTGTGCTATTTTGCAAAGACTTCTCATTAGTTTTTTGTGACAACTCAATGCATAACTGGGTTTTTAATCTGTGTTTTTGGTCCAGCTGAATATATGCAAGGGAGGCTAATTTAGGACATTGTTTGAAGGGGCAACCGTCAGTGTAGCTCAACTTTGCTTGAATATCCTAAATGCCAATCACAAGTTAATCCAGTTTTTGGTCCAACGTACTGTGGGTCATGTTTAAATCTTCATATTTACTCAATCACGCTTGCTTATTTTTTTAGAACTTAAGGAGATCACAACCTTTAGTATATATAAATGCTCATCTATATTCTTAGTGGAGCATGAGAAGCATCAAAGCAATTTGTTTTAGGCCATCAACAGAAAGATTGGGTTACATGTGGCCTTACTGACTTTGAGAAACACATAACAGGGTATCATGATCTGCATTTAGTGGGCATTCAGGAAGAATGAAAATCAAGATTGTATGGGGACAATCTGTGACATGTATGCTACTGAAGGTTCATATGGCTGGTAATTGGTTTGTGTACCAAATCAACAGCTATAAGGCCAATAATCCTTACTAATCATGTACATTGCAAGTTTAATAGGTTATGCATAGGGTGGCAAATGGGTCGGGTCGGGTCATATCTGGGTCGACCCGTATGTCCTTGACATGTACCCGACCCGTTTATTAACCGTCATATACATGAAACCCGTACCCGATCCGCGGACCTGTTAGAAGTGTTTTTGACCTGAATTCTTTTTTAGCCAATTTTAAAAAGGAAATTTTAGTAAATTCATCATTGTAAATTTCTTCCATAAGAAAACTATATGTTCATAAGGATTATATAACCTTCAATACTTCATTGATGCGGCTAAGGTTTGGGTTGGGGTCCTTGGAAAAAGAAAGAAAGAGAATGAGAGAGAATAAAAGTTGAGCGTTGAAAATGGGCCATAAACGGGTTGACGGGTTAACCCGTGACCCGACCTGTTTATTAAACGGCTTGGATCGGGTCGCAAACAGGTTGTACCCAATAGCCTTGACCCATACCCGTTTAGAGCGGGTCGGGTTTTAATTGCCGCCCCTAGTTATGCATGCCTGATAATATATGAATCATATACTGGTAATTGGTTTGTGGTACCAAATCAACAGCTATAAGGGTCAATATCCTTACTAACCATATAAATTGCAAGTTTAATAGGTTATGCGTGCCTGGGATACACTACATGATCAGAACCTCGTATTTGTCAGTGTGCTTTAGGTTCATGCTCATGGGTCATCTATGACATGACTAGAATGTTCACGAACTTCACGTTAAGTGTGAAGGAAATTTTCAAACTCACTATTCTGGATGATATCACGAGTTCTTCCAAAACTATTTGTTTCTAGCTATGATGGTGATGGTGGAAGAACAAAGAAGCAGGGGGATAATTGGGAACAAACATTAGAAAATCTCAACTTAGAATTTGTAACTCAAGAAATTATTGGGCTCTTTCTCTAGGGCATCTCACCCAAAAGCACACTGGCTACACGAAAACTTAAGTAAGCATTTTTCATTAATCATCAACTGAGAATCTCCAAAGCAATCTTTACCTTTTATATGCTTACATCACTTGAGAACTCCCACCATAACCAATGTGGGAGCAAGATAAAATAAACTAACTACACTAGCCAACTAAAATAACTAAAATAAAATAAACCAACTACATAACCAATTAAAACAAACTAAGCCATTAGATGTTACCATCAGATGGGCTTGCATGAAGGGTTGACATTGGGCACTTGTTTCTTATTACAGCTGTCCTTCTGTAAAAATCTTCAAGTTTATAGTTGAGACATGTCTACATGAAAGGTTGGCATTAGGCTCTTGTTGCTTTAGTACTGGTATATTTGTGTGCTCGCACATATCAAGCATGCACATGCATGCGCGAAGGTATGCGGTGACATTGGATGAATGTTGTACCAGAACTACAGAACAGATGACATACTTAGAAATTAAAGATAATGAAGTCACTTCAACTGGAAGACCACAAATAAAAAAAGCAATACAGTTTCAGTGTGAAGGTGGACAATGTGGGCACCTTCAATTTATATGACAGAGTTCTCTTTATTAATCTCAGATCACTACTTTAATTTGAAATATACCATTTAAAAAAAAATAAAGAAGATTCCAAATATCAATTATATTTTGTTACCTGTAGTGACTATGTTCCTATTGGCTTGAGGCTGGGTGGTTATTGTGTGACCAAATAACTATTGCAAAGTGAAAAAGAAACATATAAATATCATCATCACAATCATCATTGAATCCTTTCCCCCCACTAAAGTGGGACGGTTATGGAACACAGCCTAAAATTGGGTAGCCTCTGTGGGAAGATTAAACATTTTTCCTTACCAGATATAAATGTGATGTTAACCCTCTGAGATGGTGCCAAGTCCATGACTTAGGAGATCATGGGCGGGAAAGTGGAACTTGCGCTGAAACCTAGAAATGCTGGTCGTCTGATAGGTTACTTACTGTACTGGTGGTGCAGTTTAAGCTCATGCAAACATGAACGCTGCCGAAATCCACTTGGGGTACATGACTTTGTTTGGAAAGATGGTAAGATTTTATAAAGGAAATAATCTCCATCTCAAACAAACTATTAACCAACGAACAAATTGGAACATCTTCCCAATAAGTTAACTATTCAACAACAACAACTAAGCAATTTGTCCCAAGTATTTGGGGTAGGCTACATGAACCAAAGAGAATTACGCCGGATTGGGCACATGGATCAGCTTTCTCCAATCATTCTAGCCTCTATATCTTGTCGTATTACCTCCATCCATGTTTTCTTCGGTCTCCCCTGCGCTCTTTAAACTTGCTCTAAATTGATACGCTCTACTCGTCGGACTGGCGCATATGCTGATATTGAAAGAAATTGGCATTGTTCTTCTGTTTTTTTTTTTATTTTCCTATTATGTCCATAATGTTTGAACTTGCTGATTCTGTAGTTCATTGGTGCAGTACTCAAAATTTGTGAAACCTGCTTTTGACGACTTCATACTCCCAACAAAGAAGTATGCTGATATTATCATTCCCCGTGGTGGAGGTAATCATGTGGCCATTGATTTGATTGTGCAACATATACGCACAAAGCTTGGTCAACATGATCTGTGTAAAATATACTCAAATCTTTATGTCATTCACTCAACATTTCAGGTACTTGCTATGAATAAAGTAGGGTTTTAAATATCAAATGTTTGTTTGTATTTTAAGCTGAAATTTTCTATGCAAGTTGTGATACGAAAAAACTAATTTCCAATGGCACATACACTTTTTGAAGTTAATTAATTCCTTCTAGGCACTTTTCCAGATACGCGGCATGCATACGTTGATACGCGATGTGAATACAGCAAAGCATGATTTCATATTTTATGCGGATCGATTGATTCGCCTGGTTAGTGCCTCATTTTTTTTTTTTTGTCTAGAGGCCTGGTATTGCATAATTGATTTATACTCTTGCAAACAGGTCGTTGAGCATGGTTTGGGTCATCTTCCATTTATAGAAAAGCAGGTGACTACTCCAACAGGTAAGCATCTCATCTTTTAAGCTGCTATCAGGCAGGACCTGTTAAGCGTGTTACATCTTCTTAATGCATGCATACGTATTTTATATTTGCTTCTCAGAGGAACTGTTTATCTTGCCAACAAAAACTTTATCCCTTATGCTTTAAATATTCATGAGCTTGTCTTTGTATATTGTTCTGTAATAATTATAAATTTTCTTAATCTGACTACTAAGAATTAAGTGATGCGTTACAACATCCTAGTGATCATGCATGGCATATGCAAGGAGACATGGTCTTCCCATATATGGGAAGCCTTACAGTACATTACAAATTTCACACTCAATGTTTTTGTCAGAAAAAGGACCCATCATATAGAGTCTCAGTAGAAAAACTTTTTGTAGCTCGAGTCCCAGTCATTCCTCACCTATTAGTTAATATATTCTCCTACTTTATGGTGGATTGGATCTATCTTTGACTTATTAATCAGCATGAAGTTTAATATTGGGGTTATAAAGCTCTTTTTTGTAGCTTTATAAATGATCGCCATTGGTATATAAAAATTATGGATTATGTGTAAAACTAAATTTAATATTTAGTGACTCTAAATATTAATTTGTACCATAAGTGATTTTGTAGTTCCCTACATTATAAATTTAAGTTAGATGGCAAGATAACTTTTCATCAATTAACTCAAAACAAAATTTATTGAATTTAAATTGTCTTGAATGAAATTATTTAGGAATGATTATGGATGGTCACATCAGTATTTCAGGTTGAAGAAAGTGACAGGGCACATAAACAAAAAGAGCGAAAAGGAACAAAAAAAGGAAAAGAGGAAAAATGACGTTACAAACTTCACTGTGGCTGCATGCATTTAATAGATAAGCCTTAATGAGATGGAATTAGGTTTTAGGTTAGGTTAGTGATGCGAACATCAAGCCACGTGTTTCACGGGTGGAGAAAACACCTTGTTTTAGATTACCAGTAGCTGTAGAATTCTATTTTCTATTTTATTTATTCTAAGTTTCTTTATTTTGGTTTCTTTTTGATAGTTGTAATCCCACTTAGATTGGGTATTTTAATTTCTAAAAATTGAAATTGTAATTTTATTTTTATTAGGAGTTTTAGTTTGAATTATATTCAATTTTGTAAAAACCTATAAAAAGCCTCTTGTATCAAACAATATGCAATGAGAATTATTATGAAGAAAGTTCCTCAAAAGTGTGTGAGTTTATAATCTCTTTATAATTTCTCTCTTTGTGCGTGAAACCCTTAGAAAAATTCTAAATTAGTGGTGTGAAATCTTAGTTGACCTATCCCCTTTGCCCTATCTTTCTCTCCTCTTCAAAATCCTACCTAATTCTAGTCCTCTTCTCAAAACTTACTCTCTTTCCCCTCTTTCTAATCTCAAATCCTAATTTTAAAGTTCTCTATCTTTACCACAAATTCTATTCACAAAAATAAAAAATTTCAGAAAAACAGTATTGCTACAATAACCTAATCGCCACAGTAAAAACAGACCCCATGAAGAGTTCAAGGTTCATTTTTGGGTCGTAGCTTTCATATTCTGCGTCCGTTTCAGTTGATTTTTGAAGCCTTATGTTCGTAAAGAGAGCTCTACACATCTACACTCAGCAATGACACTGAGGTCGATGTGATCTTCAGTAAGTACGTTTCTACTCCAGATCTGTTATTTCGAGTTTGATAATTAATCTTTGATATTTTATCGATTTAGCTTCTGTTCACAAACGTGAGATTGAGCGTATCCGCTTATTTTTTATTTAGTAGCTTTAATCTTAATCGTAAAATCTTTTGCCGCATAATATATTATCTTTAAATGGTCCACGATTGAAATTAGATTTCTCCTACACATGTTACTCTGATAAATAATTTGCTAAATTATTAGTTTTAATCCTTCCTACACAATGATCGTTGTTGTTGGTGAAACATTTAATTGAGTTATTTTATCTATTGCTTTCGCTCACATACACATTTCACATCAATTTGGTATGAGTACACGGTTAGGGTAGGATTTGCATATTAATCACGTTTATTGACTTGCCTGCATTTAGTTTAGATTTTATTCAAAATATTCACATCTCTAGGCACTTGTTAAGAAACTTTACCGCTTTCTTGCATTTAAAAATAAATAAAAATTTAAATATATGAATTTCATTATTCTCTCGGTCTTGTTTAATGCATACCAACTTCAATAAATTTTCAACCTACCTTAAATGACATTATGACCAAGCTTAATAACCTACTCCAATTCTCGGATAACGTGAACAAAATTTTAGATAGGATCATAGATAGAACAGTCGTGAAGAAGTCTGATAGGCGTATCTCTCTGTAGTCACGCTTGTGATAAAGGAGTTTAGTGACAGGAACTTCTCCAAGCCTAGTCCCACGATTAAATGTTACAGGTGCCAAGGTTATGGGCATGTTGCTGCAAACTGTTTAAGTCCAGTTAAAATTGCTAAAGTTACAGAACCGTCTGTAACAAATTCAGAGCTCCTTCCTCTTTTACTACTGACCCCTACTGTTGTTGCCTGTTTTGTTCAACAACCCTTTCCTCCTCTACTGTCACCATCCTCTTTTCTCTTGTGACATATGTTAGGTACTAAATTGAAATTCTCCACAAATCTTATCCCCATTACCAATTAGTATCAAGTCATTGAGTCTGCATCATCATTTGCATCATCTTTTGCATCACATGTGCATGAACAACTTACGGAGATAAGTGATCAAATTGCACAAAATAATGTAACCATGGGATACTAGCTGATGATAAGAATAGATTAAAAACTTTTAATGTTGGTGATGTTAAACAATTGCATGCTTGTAGTTCTGATCCATTTCATATCTTGATGAAATTGAATAATAATATATATGTTATAGATTTTCTTATAGATTTTGACATCAGTTTTACTTTTAATATTAACTGCTTAGTAGATTATAAACATCTTGATGTAATCTCACGTGTTGATGAGCCTTCCCATAAGCTTATTTTTGAGAATTCCTTCCTTTCACTATTATCAGATATTTTACCCTATACAACATGTCAAGTTGATAAATTCTTAGATGATAAAATTATCACCAACTAAGATGGTGAGATTCGAAAATATCTGATTTGTTGGACAGAAAAAGTACCAATTGATGATACATGACTAGAACGAAGTGAATTGCCGAAGATCGATCATGAAAGTTTAGAGCAGTATGAAAGCAGTTTCACTTCTAACTCGACGGAGTCAAGTTCTCTCAAACATGGAGAGAATGATGTGGACATCAAGCCACGTGTATGGCACATGTTTCACCAGTGGAAAGATTTCTTATTTTAGAATCTCAATAATTGTAGAATTCTATTTTTTAGTTTTTTTATTTTGGGTATTTTTATTTTTGGTTTTCTTTTGATAGTTGTAATCCCACTTTGATTGAGAATTTTAATTTTTAAAAGTTGAAATTGTAATTTTATTTTGATTAGGAGTTTTAGTGTGAATTGTATTCAATTTTGTAAGAAACCTATAAAAGACCTCTTGTATCAAACAATATGCAATGAGAATTATTATGAAGAAAATTTCTCAAAATTTATGAGTTTGTGATCTCTCTACAATTTTTCTCTTTGTGTGTGAAATCCTTAAAGATACACTAGATTAGTGATGTGAAACTCTAACTAGCCTATTCTCTTGCCTTATCTCTTTTTCTCAAAACCCTAAACCTAATTCTAGTACAACAACAACAACTAAGCCATTTGTCCCAAGTATTTGGGGTAGGCTACATGAACCAAAAGAGAATTACGCCAGATGGGGCACATGTATCAACTTTCTTCACTCATTCTTATCGAGCAATATGTCTTTACTAAGACCTTTAGCCTTTATATCTTGTTGTATTACCTCCATTCATGTTTTCTTCGGTCTCCCCTGCGTTCTTTTAATTTGCCCTAATTTGATACGCTCTACTCGCCGGACTGGCGCATCTGTAGGTTTACGTCGCACATGACCAAACCATCGTAGGTGATTTTTTCTCATCTTCTCTTCTATAGAAGCTGCGTCTATCTTAGTACGAATATATCATTTCTCACCTTATCTCTCCTCGTGTTACCACACATCCAACGAAGCATACGCATTTATGCTATACTCATCTTCTGGGCATGATATCTCTTTATACCCCAATATTCTGTGTCATATAATAAAACTGGCTTAATAGCAGTCTGATAAAACTTTCCTTTCAATCATACCAGAATATTACGATCACATAAAACTCCTGTTGCGCTCCTCCATTTCAACAAGCCGATTTGGATCCTAGGGTTGACATCATTATTGATCTCCTATCCTTTTGGATAATAGAACTCAAGTACTTAAAATGACTGCTCATCGGTATTTCTTAACCATTTAGTGTCACAATACTATAATCTGGGTTCCCTATTTACTGAATTTATACTTTATATACTCTGTTTTGATTCTACTTAATCTAAACCTAGTTCTAGTACTCTTCTCAGAACTCTACCCTCCTCTTTCTAATCTCAAACTCTAATTCTAATGTTCTCTATCTTCAATACAGATCCTTTTCAAAAAAAATTCAAAAAAATAGTATTGCTACAGTGTTGAACAACTCTGCTACTGCGCCGACCAATACCTGCTGCAGTAACCTAAGCGCTACAGTGAAAATAGACCCCATGAAGAGGTTTAGGTTCATTTTCGATAACTTCCACATCCTGTGTCTGTTCCAATTGATTTTCAAAGCATTATGTTTGTAAAATAGGGCTTTACACATCTACACTCAGCATATGACACTGAGGTCGATGTGATCCTCATTAGGTATGCTTCTAATACAAATCGGTTATTTCGAGTCTGATAATTAATCTCTGATATTTTATTGATTTAACTGCTATCCACAAACGTGAGATTAATCGTATCTGCTTGCTTTTGAATTCAGTAGCTTTAATCTTGATTGTATAATCTTTTCCTACATAATATATTATCTTTAATTGAATCACGATTGAAATTGGATTTCGTTTGCGCATGTTACTCTAAAAAATAATTTGCTAGATTATTAGTTTTAATCTTTCATATCCAACGATCGTTCTTGTTGGTGAAATATTTAATTGAGTTTTTTTTATCTATTGCTTCCGCACACGTACTCGTTTCACATTAGTTAGCCTCTTCAACATCAAGCATAAACTTACTTTTGACATGACTTGGCTTGACATCAAGTTGCCTTATATGACCTGTTCATGCGAGTAGGTTGAACTGTTTTTACAGTTTATCCCTACTATTTTAACGTGCCGATGGTCCCTAATTATTGCTTCACGGCCTGCTCCCATCTCTATTGTTTTTCAAATTCTGTAGAAAAGAAAAGGGCATGAAGCCACTCTTTTTAAATGTTAAATTCTTTGTTTCTTTCTTAAACTATGGGACTTCGCTTCAGATTTTATTGAATCCAAGCCTTTTCATTTAATTCCTTCCAATTTAATATTTAAATCAAATATTTTTTTTTACTTAAGTCCTAAAATTTATGCAGATGTAACCCTCCGATATGAAGGTAAAGTTCGTTTCATGTGCTATTACGTGTGTGATGTGTCAAAATGCACCATTCGAAAAAGAAATCTTTAAGGCTTATATAATTACACATGCAACACACATGCCCAAAAACTAGTATGTGCTTAAAAAGAACTATCTTATGTATCAAGCTCATTCCCTCACATTCTTTATGTAATAAATGCCAATTCTAAAAAACACACTTTTGAAATAAAAAAAATATATTGATTGTCATAATTACGCATGTGTGAAAACCCACACACTACCTGATTATTTGACAGAAAGTGATCACGGGAATTAAGTTCTTTCTATTTGAGACATTTAGACAGATAAGAGGAGGCACACGTAGGAGACTTAAAGCGGTGTATGGAGGGAGATGGGGAGGCTCTGAGAATATAAACAATTTGAATTGGTTATCTTACAAACTTGCCTTTTTTGTTTGTCACCATTGCTTAATCTCCATTATTGGAAGCCGTGGCAAGAGAGACCATCTAGGAAAAGAAATAAGACTCACCTGGGAGGATAAAGGGGAACCCATACCTTTAGGTTCAGGTGCTATTCCTTTTAGATTGTGAGTATGTGTATGAACGCATGCACGCATGCTTGTGTGTGAAAAATTTGAACCAACTCTTAGACAATATCTTTTTTCAGTTTGTCTTGAAATGGCATTCCTCTGACCTTAATAAAACATGGCTTTGAGTTGGTTCAAAACGTGGTATCAGCCGATTCCGATATATATCAGCGATATCATTTCGGGTTTTGAGGTACCCGATATGATATTGACCTTATAATATCGGTCGATATTGAGGCTAATATTTTTGATATGGACAGCCGATATTGATACTAAAAATCATTGACCGATACCGATACTAAGATTTTAAACCATGGTTCAAGACTTTCACTTCCATCGACAAGAAAAACCTCATTATTTGACAACAAAATATGACCGACATAATATGCCAATTAGTGGATTGTAAAATTTGATTGTGAAATAGGCATAAAAAAGGGATAAAGAATTGGTAGATGAAAAATGCAATGAGTAAATAAACTAAACAAACAAGCAAAAGGTGTTACCAAATAAGTTTTGCACTATGCTATGCCTTGGTTGCTATCATCAACACTGCACTAAGAGTTTTCTGATACTGAACTTGACACTCAATAATTACCTAAATAACTCTTATAGAAACTTTCACCTTGTGAGAGACCTACACTGTAACAAAAAATGGTCGATTTGTAGTTCTGTTAAGATTGTCTGATATACGTTGTCGGTTCACAACCCATAAGCTTAAGCTTTAGGGTAAATGGTTTTTTGTCATTGTATCAGAGAACCAGGTCTCACAGTAGATCTCAGTTTAAATGATGGGTATCAGATGACTCAGATTTAGTAGTATTTATTTAAATTTAGGATTTAGATTTGAATTTAGATTTGAAGAAGATTTGATTTGATCTGGTATGATTTAGATTTTTATTTAGTTTAGATTTGGATAGATTTTGTTAAGATTTAGGAGTTAATTTGGGTTAAATTTGAGTAGATTTGATTCTATCAATAATTACATGTACGCTGCACATTTTTTCGGCTATATATAGCCATGTATTAGATTTCTGAAATAACGATGATTTGCATTAAAATTTATTTTTCAATAAAAATCTGTGTTGTTTGCATTAATCTCATGGATTAATCGAACTGGGCGGTGAAAAGCTGAGGCCCGGGTTGCGATTCATGGTCATACCCAACCCCTAAAATCTCTGTTCTTCCCCAACTCTACAAAATTTCACCACAAAATCTTAATTTCACTCTTTCGTCCCATATCATTTTGATATCAGAGCCAAAATTTCTGAAAAAATTCTTCATCTCTCCCAGACTCCATCTACAAGCTTTAGATTCATGCCATCGCCATCGCCACAATGTCTCCATTGCTTCCACCTTATCATTGTCGTCGTATCACCGTCGCTGCCTCCATTCGATGCCGTCCAGTCTCGACCAAGTCCTCGTCGTCGTCGCAGAGATCTCCACGCCGCCATACCAACGAAGACTGCCTCGTTCTCACTCCTTCGATCTTCTCCGCCCTCTCTTTCATCTTCATATTCTCAAAGAAACTTTTTGCTGTTTTCATCTTACCTTATTACTCAGCATTGTATTCATCAGAGATGAATATTTTCAAGCCAAGGAGAATGATGAGAATCGGATGGCTTAGATTTACTAGTATTTATTTAGATTTAGGATTTAGATTTGAATTTAGATTTGAAGAAGATTTGGTATGATTTAGATTTTTATTTAGTTTAGATTTGGATAATTTTGTTAAGATTTAAGAGTTAATTTGAATAGATTTGATCCTATCAATAATTACATGTGCAATGCACGTTTTGTAGGCTATATATAGCCATGTATTAGATTTCTGAAATAACGATGATTTGAATTAAAATTTATTTCCTAATGAAAATCTGTGTTGTTTGCATTAATCTCATGGAATAATCGAACCATGCGGTGAAGCCGAGGCCCGAGTTGCGATCTGTGGTGATGCCCAACCCCAAAATCCCTGTTGTTCCCCAATTCTACAAAATCCCACCACAAAAACCCTAAATTCCATTCTTCCGTTCCACATCATTAAACCTCACCATTGACAATTTCAAAATATTTTTTACCCCTTGTTCCTTTCCAAGCGATTCATCTTTTCTCTGAGGCATTTCCATATGGGACTAAAAGGGCTGAAGAGTGTTTAGTTGCTTGATCCTATGGGTGATCCAACAATATATATCAAGCAATCTTAGGACTCCCCTATATGTGGACCTTGGGGCTACATGGAAAGGCCTTCAACGGAAAGAAAACTGGACTGGGAGGGTAGAATTAACTGCAGCTAAGCAAATGGATTTTAAACTTCCAATCATGAGGTTTGGACCCAGTACTGCTTAAAAGTTGGTTCCTTCAGTACTGCTAATATAACCACTTAACTCAATAGCTCCAAGTGTGTGGTTTGTGGGCTTAGGTGAAATCAAACAGTTTTATTTCTATAAACAAAGGGCCAGTTTTCTTCATACTTCACAAAATTTTCAGTACTTAAGTTTGGGTTCAAAATGACTAATTCAAACGAACTAAGTGGCAGGTGGGTTTATTAAGTGGGGAACTAGATGTGAGAAGAAAAGGGAGAGATCTAGAGCGAACAAAAGAAAGTCTTTGTAGATCACGTCCACCACGAGTGATCCAATTATTCTCCTGGAATATGTAATGATATATGTTTAATGTTGAAATATCATGGTTATGAATAATTCTGGGTATAATAACAGAAATTTATTAATCCAGACACAGATGATCTTGAATTTTCACTCCTTACAATTGACAAAGTGGAAAAAACTGACTTTGCTGGGAATGAGTACTCATCTACTAGTATATACTTTCACTGAACTTGTGTTGGAAGGGTTTTTCTCTTCCAATCACAAAATAGTGCACTATTTTTATTTAAATTTGCTGATGTCAATTGCAAGTCCATTTATCTCTTGATAGACAGTCGAGGCTATTTCTTGGTTTCATTATTTTAATCTGGAAAGAATTTTTTGTATTCTACAAATTCTGTTGCTAATATACCTTATTTATTGAAGTTGAAACACTGCTTTGCTTTCTTTTGTGTAAACCAGTTCTGTAGCTTCAAGACTAACTTTTGATTTTTTTTTTTTTGGTCTCCTTCTCCGTAAGAGCATACAAATGCAAAGAGATTATGTTCTTGATCATGTTTGTCATCAACTTGTTACTAGTATATTGCTGTCTAGGTTTTAGATTAGATGCCCTACGGTTATCATGACAGATGTTGAGTTTGGTAACATGATAGATTTCTTGTCAAATCTCAAGCCTGGGTGGTATCTGTTAAATTATCCATAATCAAGGCTCTGTATCTTGTTCAATTTCCCTTCATGGAGAACATACTGCAGGTCATATAGGAAAGAAGCTCATTATTTGCATTGTTGATCATTTTGATTAGTGAAAAAAATCCTGGACGGGAACACAGCTGACAGAGACATTCTAAAGTTTTGGGGGCTAACCACTGTCCATGATGGGCTGGGAGATCATATAGCCAGCTGATGGAGAGTGGTTCATGGACATCCTCATGAAAAGACAGGTTGCAATCTCTGCATGTGATCAATTGTTTAATTATAGGTTTTTTCTCACAATGCAATCCACAAGTGGTCAATTTCTCTAATATCCTAGGTTCTTTCTTATACTTTTAGGGCTGATTTAAAATCTTTTAGAATTTGATGGGCTTTGATGCAGAAGGGTAGTTTTAGAACAAATAATTAGGATTCATAGTTTGTGGTGAGTTTGACTCTTGGCTTTATGTGTGCCTCAGAGTTGAATGAACTTCCTTATAGGCTATAGCAAATTTATTATTTGATCCCAGTTATTCTTGACATTCTTCTAAATCTAGGAGAGTTCAAAGGATCTGAACTTGACTTTTAGGATTATGGCAAGGCCCTCTCCTCCATAGTTTCTTTGACCCAGAAGTTGGCACTAATTATGAGAGGGTTGACGTCAGGCTTACAGTTGGTCATAAAACTTTGTTAAATCCTATGTAGTACGGACACTCCTATTATGAAGCTGTGTCGTGTCCGAAATGTGTCAGACACGTGTTGGATGCACATATTATGTTTATTTTTAAGAATTCATCACGTATACGCGTGTCGTGTCCATTTCAATGTTGTTGTGTCCGTGCAACATATGTTACATCTTTCATGGAGCATTGCCCTATATCCGACCCTGAGATGACGACGATGATGATGGGTTTCTTAGATCTTTTTTAAATATCTCAGTTTTCCAATTAGATAGATCGATGGAATTTTTTAGTGAACCTAAATTCTTTTGACACTTTGAAGCCTTTCTTTTTTCCTTTTCTTTTCTTTTGTGGACTGTTTGTTTGCAAATCCTCTTGCGAGTTGATTTAATATAGCATGCATGCCTTATCTTTTGGAGATTATTGTAATTTTTAAATTTAATTCCAGAAAAATCATCATTATGTAAAAAGGAAGGGTAAATTATCCAACCCCCAATATTTGCCTCAAATATAAGAACCCCCCAACATTTTTTTCACGCTCCCCCCCTCCGCTGTTTAAACGTAACTAGTGTTAAAATTGAATTGTGTGATTACTTTTTTTTCCCCTTATTCACTGATATTGGTCCTCTTCCTTCTTCCCATTTCTCATCTAACCCATCTCATCCGCACTTAGCGAATTTTGATGAAAATTTGATGATCAACGTTGGAGATCAATGTCGATTTGCAGCGAACGATGGTGATTTACTACGCAGAGGCTCTCATAGTGTCCGTGGTGGAAATTTTAGGGTCATCTTCTACCTCTCAATCCCTCTTTCTCTCTCTTTAACCCATCATGCCCCACCTCCAAATTCAACCCATGAAACTCCTCTCCCCTCTCCTAATTGTCATGCCTAACCCAAATTTCACTCATCAAATTCCTCTCTCTAACAGGACTAGGATGAGAGCATTAACAACATAAACTGTGGGTTATCATCATTGCCTCCATTAAATGAGTTGTCAAATCGTGGTTCAACTCCTCATTGGGCAGTCCGACGTCCTTCAAGTTTGGCCCTCAAATCAACAATGCCCTTCAACTTGATGGTTGTCATTTCTTCCACAAATAAGAAAAATTTGAATTTTTTGCTTTTTTTGGTTGGCATCATAACAAGAGAAAGGATCCTACTACATGAAGCTCTACAAAAAATTAAGAAAAAAATTAATATTTTTATTTTTTGTTTTCTTGTTGAATAAAAAAATTGACGATGTTAGAATTTGTCACGTGAGATGGGTGAGGGCCTTTTATGATGATTTTCACACATTCATAGTCTTGAATGAGTAGTCAACACATTTTTCTAAATTACAATATATATAGAATGAAAAATAATAACTTAAAGTTTTCTTTCAATAGATTGTGAATGAGATTTTAAGGAAGATGAGCTACATACCTTCACTCATTTACAATGTTGAGATCTCCTACTTTGATTTTCTCAATAGAGTGACAATAAAGGTGAGGTTGAGAAGGAGAGGGTTGCGGGATGGCCCTCACCCTTGGCTCAACTTGTTTATGCCTAAGTCTAGAATCACAAAGTTCAAAGACTTGCTCTTGGACATCTCGCCCAAGAGCATGTAGCTCATCCTAAGTGATGGGTTAAAAAGAGAGAAGTTTGATTGGTCGGATTTGGGTTATAGCATGATGGTTAGAGAGAGAGAGAGAGAGAGAAGTTTGATGAGAGGAATTTGGGTTAGGCATGATTGTTAAGGGGAGGGAGGAATCTTATGGGATGAATTTGGAGTTGGGACATGATGTGTTAAAGAGAGAGGGATTGAGACGTAGAAGATAACCCCAAAATATGATAATGGCATTTTTGGTAGTGAATGCATAAATTTAGCACTAGTTGCATTTAAACGGCGGAGAGGGGAAGCGTGCAAAAAAAATGTTTAGGGGGAGGGGTGATGTAGAACATGAACGGCGAAGAGGAAAGATGGAAAGAAATTAGGATTTAGGAAAGAAGAGGATACAAATTTGATTTTGTATTCAATACTAAGGAGATCACCATGCAAAGATTCAAAATAAAGTAACAATTAATTTGCAATGCCAACAAGTTTTCTAAATCACCTTGAACTAAAAAGCAACCACAATACTTGGCATTTTATAGACCCACACAAATAGAATATTCTTGTGATACTCCATATGGGACTAAAATAAAGAGAAAATAAGCCTAGTCTAAAATAAATAGTAAAAGAGCCTAAACAAAAGCAAGACCAGAGATTCCCATTAATTATCACCGGCTTCAAAAATTTGCCACAGCGAATGGTGACGACGTGGATGATGAATTCAAACCGGGAAGGACAACACAAACTCCTCAGTGGTGGGTCTCCTCAGTAGTGAAAGCTGCAATGAACGAACTGGAAACCTTGGTGGCCCGTGGAAGTGCGATAACGAGTTAGGTCCTCGACGCTGAATAGCAGGCTGATCCCAAGATCACTGAAAATATCGAGCTCATAGTCGCTAGAATCAAAACTTTCTCAAAATCTTATATGAACTCCTGTGTCGAGTATGAAGCTTTTTTAAAGTTTCTAATGGGAACATCTGGGTGCACTCTAATCAGCACCTCGTCACCTATTGCGAGTTTCTATAACCGCTTGTAATTTGTCTTGTATTATGATCATGCAACTTATGTAAATATGGTCAGGTTGCTCAATTGTGACAATGGGTGGAATACCGAGCGGAAGAGGAAGAAAACTGAAGGAATTTCTCGACTTCAGAATAGACCCATCAACAGGAGACTCAGGTGAAAAGTGAAATCTAATCACTATGTAATATGGTGTCTTATTGTCCTTTTCGGTGATTGTTCACTCCCTGTTATTCCCTACATTCGACTTGGGCTTAACAGGTTTCAACATTATCTTTTTTCTTTTGAATTTAAATTCTTAAGTGTTAGACCTACTCAGACTTGTCACATCTAAGTTATACAACTAAGGCTTACCCAACAAAATGTGTGTAACGTTTATGTCTAAGACATCACACCAAAACGATCGTCGTAGCACTCATGTGGATAGGGACTTGACAACGTTGGGTAATAGATTGAGCAGTGTTATCAACCCAATTCACGTTGTATAGGTGAGGATGTGGTTCAACCTTGAGACCCATCTTTTCAAGAGCTGTCTTGGCAATCATATTCGCACAACTACCCCCATTTATCATCAACTCATAATTTTTTCCCTCGTGTGCAATATAGGTGTGGAACACCCTAGACCTACACCAGTTCTCATCTCTTACAGCTGTGTGTGAACACCTAATTACATTTAATTGGCTGCTAGAAATCCTAACATCATCATCAAAATTAATCGCGCTTCCAGTCGATTCATAGACTACGTCTCAATCTTATCATCATCAGCTTTCCTAACTAGAAGGTTCCTAGAGGGACACTGTGCAGCACGTGACCATAACCTTGATATTTAAAGTATTGACTACTCTTGGCATTCTTAGAAGATTCACCTATCACAGACTTACCCTTAGGGTCTCTAATGGCGTGAGCGTTTGGGTTAGACTGCTTCCTGACTTTAGGAATGACCATACGCTCTGAAGAAAATCTGAGGGAGATTTCTATGTCTTTAGCTAACTGGCTTGTCTGTTCAAGGATCTCTATTTTGTGAGAGTGAATGCACATTACTCGCTGGATGTCTGAACTCAACTCAGAACTGTACCTAGAAATGGCTTGGTAGGAGTTTTCTCGCACCTCACAACGAAGGATTAAGTCATCAAATTTGGTAGTGTAGTCCTGAGCTGACATGCCCTGGCGAAGGCTTTGCAATTTATCTAAAAGGCGATACTTATAGGAATCAAGAAGGTATTTCTCCTTAAGTTTCTATTTCATTTCCTTACAAAACTCTATCGAAGTCCTACACCTAGTGTACTCTCTCTACCGAGGTCCAATAATCCTACAAGTCTCATCCTAGCAAATCGAATTCTACTTTCCTCTGTGAACCCATACCAATCAAAGTAGTAATCCAAGTCTGTCATCCAATCACTAAAAAATTTTGGTTAGAAATACCGTCAAATGTGAGTGGATCTATTTTAATCTTACAGATTATGTCATCTTTATTAATCCTAGGTCTGCTAGTGCTCTCATCCCTTCTCCTATTATTGTGGTTCTCCAGTGAATTTCACGGTTCTTTAAAGTTTTATCTTTAGACTTACTTTCCAACCTGTCTACTCTAAGCTTTAGGTCCTGAAGTTCCTTAAGAATTAGGTCTAGTTTAACTTTTACATCTAGATGATCAGGGAATAAGTTCTACAGCTACAAATGAGCATGCACTATCTAAGATACAAATGCGGTACACACAATCACACACATGCAAAACAATCCCTCTAAGTGTCACTAAATGTGTGCACTATATGATCAAACAGAAAAAATTCCTAATGACTTCTAAAATGACGATGCAGAAAATGATTTTTAAAAGTGAATATACAAACATGCAGCAGTATAGACAAATAGTAGCAACAACTACAACAACAATCACCACAGATACACAAGAGATATACAAAATATCGTAATAGTGAGAGGTGAATTTAGAATGTACCCAAATGCGCTTGAAAAAGCATCGATATCAAGTAGTTACTACAAACAAGGTTGCGCAAAGGCCATATCTGTTGCTCAAAAGCTGCAAAATTCTCCCAATATCTCTGGGACTCAGGGTAGATTCAACACTTCAGACAGACTCTAATCAGATTCCCGGGTTTGAAACGGGCTCTGGATTACCGTTGTGCTGCCATTGTCTACAGTGGAAGCTCAGATCAAGCCGATGGTGACAGCTTGGCTCGACTGACGTCAGCGATGGCTTGGGCTCTGGCAACTCCGCGGCTCGGGTGGAGCCGCTGACGTCAGCTTGTGAGCCGCTAACATCAGCAGAGGTTCGCGACTTGGCTTGGGTCTGACTGCACGGGTCAGATCCGGTCAGGTCTGGGCTGATTGAAGAAAAGGGGCGCACCCACTTATAAACGATTTTAATTTAAACTCGTTATGCAATTGGGTTGATCTGATGGAATCAGATCCGCTCTGCTCTCGCGCTTCCCACGAGATCTGGATGAAGTGACGGTTGCTAGGTGGGAAGGTAGCAACGACGGGATCTCGAGGCGGATCTCATGGCGACACTGTGAACTCTGGTAGCGACGAGGACGGTGCGACTCCGTTTGATGACAACGACAAGAGAATGGACAACAATGATGGCAGATCTGAATCTCGTTAATGATGGGGTGACATTGAGGGGACGGTGGCGGATCAGCGTGACGAGGAAGCGTGGCAGCGATGATGAGGCTGAGAGAGTTCAGCAGCGAGGGAGGTGGTTGCAGCGGAGATTTGGGTACTGTTGTGGCCTCGGCGAGGGAGTTCTGGGGTCGATGAGGGTCAGCGGTGATAACATAGAGCGGCGAGGTCGACGATGGCGTGGGATGTAACGGTCCCAGTTAAAAATTTTCCATTTAACATAATCATCTCGTATAATCCAAGCATGGGGCCCATCAGTATAAAAATACTTCAACACATACATCAGATAACATGTATGAACATATGTATTGAGATGATATGAAGACTGTATTCTTATGGATTATAGAACTATAGATGTTAGTATGATAATTGACTCAGGTATATGTCCGAGAGATAATTAGATTACATGGAGTACCTGAATCCATTGTATCAGATCGGGACCCAAGATTTCAATCCAGATTCTGGAAAAATTTGTCCAGAGCTATGGGTACTACCTTGCAATTCAGTACAGCAGCCCACCCCCAAACGGATGGACAGTCAGAAAGGACCATTCAAATATTAGAAGATATGTTGAGAACCTGTGTACTGGATTTTGGGGGAAGTTGGGACAACTATCTACCCTTAGTGGAGTTTGCATATAATAATAGTTATCAATCCACTATCGGTATGCCTCCATTTGAAGCATTATATGGGAGGAGGTGTAGATCACCAATCTGTTGGGAGGAAGTTGGGGACAGAAGACTATTTGGCCCTGATGTAATTCAAGAAGCTACAGAGAAGATCAAGCTAATCAGAGAAAGGATGAAAGCAGCCCAGAGCAAACAGAAAGCTTATGCAGATAATCGTCGCAGACCACTAGAATTTGAGGTAGGGGATAGTGTTTTCCTAAAGGTATCTCCTATGAAAGGAGTGAGACGCGCCGGCAATAAGAACAAATTAGCCCCTAGATATGTGGGTCCGTTTGAAATATTGGATAAGATTGGACCGGTTGCTTATCGTTTGGCCCTACCCCTGCCTTAGAAAGGATGCACAATGTATTTCATGTATCTCAGATGAGGAAGTATGTGCCCGATCCTGCTCATATCATCTCCTATGAACCCCTGCATATGATAGAAGACATATCTTACACGGAAGAACCAATACAAATTCTTGATCGCAAAGAGAAGAAATTGAGAAGCAAAAATATTCCCTTGGTCAAGGTTTTATGGAGAAATCAAAACATAGAAGAAGCCACTTGGGAGCTGGAAGAGGAAATGAGAAAGGCCTATCCGCATTCATTCCAAGGTACGTTAAGTTTCGAGGACGAAACTTTCATAAGGAGGGTAGAATGTAACAGTTGCCTCAATTAAAGTATTGTTATTTTCCTAAAATGTCATTTGTGCATGCATGATATTTTTGTATTCTGCGTATAATACGCGTATGAAGTAGACCCGTATTATACGGGTATTATACGGGTACGTATATACAAGTGTATACGTAAGTATTTATACAGGTATAAGATTTTTCTTCCTCCACAAGTTTCTTTTCCTTCCACAATCTTCTCCAAGCTTCTCAAATATTCCATCAAAATATCTCCATCTCCATGGCTAGTTCTGATTGGTCAAGAGAAACACCTCACCCTCCTATTTTACAAATAAACCCCTCTCCTTTATATTTTTACAAAATGATGGGACACATGGCATAAATTTATGGAGGGACACATGGCACAAATCTATGGAAGGATTGAAGCTATAATAGAGAAAGATGAAGAGAATTCAACACTTTTTCAAAAACTCTCTCTCTTAAAACACTCTCTCTCTCTCTTAAAGAACTCCCTCCTTTTTCAAGTAACAACAACAAGGATCAAGGCAACCATAGCAACAACAAAGGCAACAACTACAAATAGCCAAGATCAGCCATACAAGTGAGTAGAACATACTAATCTTATCAATATGATAAATAGAAATGAATAGAAATGAGTAGAAATGAGTAAGAAATGATATAAGCATATGTGATATGCAAGTATTGACCCTATGTGTATTTTGGGGATCATGTGTTTTCAATTCTGCAAATAATTGTTACTGTTGCTTATGAAATTATGATATTTTACATATTCTGCATATTGATATGGTATGATGATATATGTGTTTCCGGAGGAAGGGACCGGGTTGAACCGGAGGCGTTGAAGGGGAGAACATATGTGTATATATGTTTGTGTTTGTGTTTGTGCGTTTCGGAGGAAGGGACCGGGTTGAACCGGAGGCGTTGAAGGGGAGAACATATGTGTATATATGTTTATGTTTGTATTTGTGCGTTTCGGAGGAAGGGACCGGGTTGAACCGGAGGCGTTGAAGGGGAGAACATATGTGTATATATGTTTGTGTACATGTATATGGACATGATAGAAGTCCTATGATAAAATCATGCATGATTCTTTAACTTCAGATCTGGAATAGTTTCTTAAACAAGCTGTTTTTATAAGTTAGTCGACTAAGTCCAGGAATTAGTCGACTATAGATGTGATTCTGTAAGCAGAGAACTGCTGATATAGCAGGATTAGTCGACTACAAACAGACTGTAGTCGACTAATCCCAGAGGCAGAGTGTAAACAGAAGTTAAAAATCTGTTTTTTCACAGTTTTAGTCGACTAGGACTTACCTACCAGTCGACTAATAATTTGTATTAGTCGACTACACCAAGATGGTAGTCGACTATAGATGATCCTCAGATAGTAGCACAACTTTTCACAGTTTTAATCGACTAGAGGAAACTTCAAGTCGACTAGTCCCGGAATTAGTCGACTATACCAGGAAGAGTAGTCGACTGCAAAAGTCCCCGTTTGCCAGTAAAGAAGCAGGTACGTGTGAAGCAGGATTAGTCGACTAATAGCTCCAGAATTAGTCGACTTACCGTTAGTATTAGTCGACTATAGAGTGGCCTAGTCGACTAGTAAGGCATTGTTACTGTGTTCTGTTTTGGTTCATGGTAAATTATGAGATCCAATAAAACTAGTATATTGATACTCATGTCAACCGGATGATTCAACCATGTATGCTTACCTGCTAAGTGCATTTAAATATTGTTTTACTCACTGAGCCGTCAAGCTCACTCTATTCCAACTCTAACTACAGGTTTGGACAAAGGCAAAGGTCCTGCTTAAGGGCAGTGGCGCGGACATTACCACCGGTACCTCAGCAGTAGGAGTTACTTTTGTTAGATATATATGGTTTTGTATAAGCATGCTTATGTTTAGCTGTGTTTCAACCGTGACATGTAAATATTAAAGAACTTGGTGTTGGACTATTCTTGTATGAACATATGTATTGAGATGATAATGAAGACTGTATTCTTATGGATTATAGAACTATAGATGTTAGTATGATAAGTCTCAAATAGATCATACATGTTATCTGATGTATGTGTTGAAGTATTTTTATACTGATGGGCCCCATGCTTGGATTATACGAGATGATTATGTTAAATGGAAAATTTTTAACTGGGACCGTTACATGGGAGACAATGGCTGTTGATCTGGAGATGATGTCGAGACACGGAGGCGCTTGGGGAAGGGGCAGGAACCCACTAGGATTTGGGTTCTTGCTGCTGCCTTGGTGGAGGGAATGATGAGCAATAATTTTTTTATTTTTTCTCTTTGTCATTTTCTTTTCTTTTCTTTTTTATTTAATTTTCTTTTTAAATCTGATCTAGGGTTTCAAATTTTTTTGACAAACTAGAAAAGAGAAAGAAGGAGAGAAGGATCTATGGTTTTGTAGAAGATGAGGCAAGGGTTTTGGGGGGGGGGGATTTTGTGGAGGAAGAACAGAGCAAGATTTTAACTTTGATACCAAACTGACGTAGAACAGGAACGAGGAAGAAGAAAGAGGGAAAGAAATTAGGGTTTAGAAAAGAAGAGGATAAATATTTGATTTTGGATTCAACACCAAAGAGATCTCTCTCATACTCTGCACATCACCATGCAAAGATTCAAAATAAAGCAACAACTAATTTGCAATGCCAACAGGTTTCCTAATTCAACTGACAACACTTGGTCATTTATAGGCCCAGACAAATAGAAGGTTCTTGTCATACCGGATACGGGACTAAAAACAAAGAGAAAAATAAGCATAGCCTAAAATAAATAGTAAAAGAGCCTAAACAAACGTAGACTAGTGATTCCCATTAGGGGGTTTCTTATATTCGAGGCAAACATTGAGGGGCTTTTGAATAATTTACCCTTCAAAGTCTGTCATTTCATTGATTGATTTGGTGGGTCCCTCTGATTTTTTGTGGCTGCCTTCACATTATTTAGATTTTTGAGAATCTTTCTGTGATCAGCTTTTTCTATCCATGTTGATGATAAATCTCAAAACTTCTATGTGCCTCTTTTGTTATATTTTCTCTGTGACACATCTGAGGGAATTAACTGCACTGTTAGCCTTTGAGTATTTAATCGTTTCATAATGGACCTTTTCTGCTGGAAACTCTCTCTTGAAACTTTGTTGCTTCACTAAAAAACATGTATCATCAGTTTATTTATCTGAAACTATAATTTAATGTTGTTTATTTATTTTTGGTCAGATAACTTATTAGCATCATTTGTTTAATGCAGATTCTGTATACACTGGTGTTGAATTCTGTAAAAGGTTATGTGGCATCTCAGTGATTAGAAGGTGATATTTTGATGCATTGGTTGCAGTGTCAGTGTGCTTTCTTACTATACACTTCTGAATTGGAATTGGCAGTTCAAAATTGAATTCAGCTGAAATTATGTTACTTCATATGACGTGTGATAAATGCAACTTGTGGATGGTCCTCTTAGCAGATTTCTATTGAGGAGGTTAAATAAAACCTGTATAATAACAGCAGAGATAGCCACCATTTAAGCATAAACTTCAACTGTCCTGAAGATGCTCTATTTGACATTGATTTTCTATCTTACTTGCAAATTATCAGCAGTGTTTTGCAGTATTATTCTTGTCATCTGGAAAAAAAGTTACCATGATCAGAAATTTGTCCAATTCTGTGTAATTGTTGCAGCTCCCAAGAAGTTTCAACAATTCTATATCAGATGAAATGAAAATAATGGACACAAGAAGTCAGTAGGAAAGGAACGTGATTGTGTTTCTATGTATTGCTTTCATATTATAACATTCATCATGATTCAAGTATGCAAAAAGAAAAGAAATTGCCCTAGGTCATGGGCCTTACCTTTTTGTTTATTTATTGAGCTCCTTTTGATAACCATGGCTTTTATTTTCTTATAAGGACTCCACGTTGCATTTTAATCACTTGAGTGCCTTTTTGTGTTTAACAAATAGAATTATGTTTCAAAACTTTTATCAGTGGTGAAAGCATGGAGAATGCACTAAGAGCCTGTTGCAAAGGGATGAAGATTGGGAAGATCCTAATTCACAGGGAGGAGATAAAGGCCAACAGGTTTGTGCTATTTCTTGAATATTTTAATAACTTTGTCCTAGCAGCTCTTAATATTGTAAATTTTGGCAGCTAATTTATCACAACTTGCCAAAAGATATCGCAAATAGGCATGTACTGCTGTTGGATCCTATATTAGGGACAGGTTAGTTCTTTTTTACAAAGTAAATTTTTATCATTCTTGTTAGATATAATATATTATATTATATTATGAAACAACATTTGGAGTATTTAGGTTCTAGTAGTATTTTGATTTATAGTTAGAATAGGATTTGGTCTTTTATGGTCTATATAAGGACACTCGGTCTCATGAATTTATAAAAACTTGTATTTTGTACTTATCTTGAATATCAATAAAGATGTAGTCCTTTAGAATCAATGGAGATTTACCTTTGTAAATCTAACATGGTATCAGAGCATCAGGTTTAAGGAATTTCTTTGTTTGCTTCTGCGATCTCTTGCAATTTGAGTCTTTGCAATTTGAATCTTCTTTGTGATCTTTGTTCTTTGTTCTTCTAATTCTTGTTTACTTTGCTTTGTTCTTCAATGGTATGTGTTCTTTTGCAATTTTTCCTCGACAATTTTTTTGTAAATTTTAATCTATTATCAATCTAAATTTGAATCTTTGGCAATTCTAGTTTTGCTTTGTTCCTCCACAACCTTAGTTCCACTTGCGTTCTTCAGTGTTCTTTGTTATTCGGAAATTTGCTTATTTGACAATCTGCTTTCCAATATGAAAAATAAAAAAAAACCCCAAGATTTGTATCTCTTTCCTCTGTTATTCATAGATTTTGTTTCATCTTTGGCAATTTAGTTTTCCCTTTGTAATCCAAGATTTAAGCAATTCCTTTGGTTTGCTTCCGCTTGAAGCTCTGCCTATTGAATTTGAGATAGATAAAGTTGAAGTTCTCCGTTTTTTAAAATTTGATTGTTAATCCCCCTAAAGATCTTGGGTCATGAAACCACTATTTTTGGTTTGTTCCTGTCTTGGTTTTGAGATAGTGATTCTGTTCGCAATCTATTCTTTGATTTTGTTATTCATTGATTTCCCAAATGCGCATTAGTTTGAACTCTTTGCAGCCAGACCTGCTTCAGATTCCGAATTCGACTCAGATTTCGAGTTCCATCGGATTTTATTGCTGGTGACGTGATGACCGGTGGTCAGGGTTGTTCCTCATGAGGTGATACTGTTGGCAAAGCAGTGGTGAGTTGGGTTTTAATAGAGCAAAAGGAAGAAGGGTTTTTGTTGCTGGCTGAAGAAAGGAAAAAGGTAGGTGTGATTTGTTGTTGGGCTCAAGCAGCAAATAATGATTGTTGGGTAGCAAAACAACACTAGAGATAAGGACAGTCTGGACTTCTGTAGATCGGATGGCTGAAATTGTTTTGTCCATAGATCGGTGAATTGGTGTCATATTTGATGGTTTTGGAGTCGATTTCAAAGTTTTTGGATGTTTTGAACGCAATGGGGGAAGTGGATTTGGTGGATTCTACTGTTTGGAGTAGATTTTGTACAGATTAGTGTGAAAATTGACGATTTAACGTCCGATTTCAACACTTTCAACATGAATTTTTTTGTTTGGTATTTTGGATTTTGAGATCATTTGTTTGGAGATTGGTCTGCATCTAGTCACGCAACAAAAGAGTAGATCCGATGGTTAATTTGCTTGAAATATTTAGTTTGGTTCCAAGTTTGGACAGAAATTTGGTTTGGACAGTATCAGTTAGGTGCAGTTTTGGTTTGGTTTTCTTTGGTTTGGTTCATCTCTTGGTTTGGTTTAGATCTGTTTCGATTTTAATTTCAGTTTGAAACACTTCTCGTTTGGTTTAGTTTGGTTTGAATTCTACAATTTCGTAGTTTGACTTCGGCAATTCGTCTCAGATCAGTTTGATTTTCTTCAGTTCAGTTGGCTCTTCATCTTGCAACTTCTATAGATGAGAGGAAGATATGTTTGAATTTTTGAAAGTTTTGAATTTGGCTTTGGTGTGAATTCGGTTTGGTGTTTCAAATTTGTTTTCGGCAACTTGGCTCGTCTTGTGTATTTTGATAATTCGACAAATCATTTTCGGTAACTTGGTTACTTGACGACTCATCTTGGATTATTTGTTCAGCAATTCAACATCATCATTTCAACAGTTTTAGCAATTTTTTGTCCAGTTTTTGCTGGGCAAACTCTACCATCGTGAGTTTGAGAGGGAATGTTAGATATAATACAATACTATATTATATTATGAAACAATATTTGGAGTATTTAGAGTTCTAGTAGTATTTGAATTTACAGTTAGACTAGGATTTGGTCTTGTATGGTCTATATAAGGAGATTTAGTCTCTGAATTTAAAAAAAGCTTGTATTTTGTACTTCTGTTGAATATCGATAAAGATGTAGTCCATTAGAGTCAATGGAGATTTACCTTTCTAAATCTAACAATTGTCATCCTTGCAATTCGTTCTAACAATAAAATGTCATGATCACCTGTAATCTATTAACATTGTCATACCCTAGTAGTATGATCATTAATCTATTAACTCTCCTAATGCAAGTAATATGGAACTATACATAATTGACAAAGCTAGGGTCAGTCATGATTAGCCACGTGACTCACTTGAAGTCCCAACTCTTCATTATATTTTGTATAGGGTAAAATACAAAATGAGTACCTATATTCATCATGTTTTGTAGTTTGAGTTTCGAAATTTTTTTCAGCACTTGACATTTTTTCGGCACTTAAGTAATAACAGAAATTATGAGTAATAAACAGAAATTATGAAAGACAATCCCGCCCCTTGGTAAAAGGTAGAATTACATTGCAGTTAAGGTACCTAAAGTTTTATTTTTAATATTAAATATTTCCCTCTCTCTAACATCTCTTTCTATATTCTCACTCTTATATTGCGTTGAACCCTCTTTCACACTTACTATATTTAATTCCTTCTCTCTCCTACTTTATCTCTCTAACTTCCTTCTCTCTCTTACCTTCTCTGTCTGAAATTCCCTTTCAACATGATTTTTCTGCACTAACCCTTTAGTATTCTTTCACTCTTTAGTTCCCTTTCTCTCTAACACCCCTCTTCAACATCTATAATCCACTCTCTCTCTAACTCTCATTCTCTCTCTAGCTCACATTTTTCTTTAACTCCTCTAAGTAACTCTCTTTCTTTTGATACTCTCATCTCTCTAACTCTTTTTTTTGTCTCTAATCGCTATACTTTCTAAATCTCTCTCTATTTCTCTTACTCTTTTTTATCTCTTGAACTCTCTCTCAATTCATTTTGTCTTTCTAAATCACTTTTTCTCTCTTTAAGCAGTTTGCAAGCTGAGTAGATCTTCTATAGAAAGTAATAGTATGTTATGACTTAGCCATGCTCCTAGTTGGCATTTTAGTTCCACCAGGGATCATAAATAGTAAATGTTGCATTTTAATACTTATATGCATATATTGGTTTATGTTAAATTGACCAAACTACTTCTACGTAACAGAGAATCATGAAAATCTTAAAAGAAAAAGATTTGAGCGATAAACCCATTGCTCAGATGTTGCTCATCTTCTTAGTACTAAGACTAGAGAGATGAAAGTTTGATAAAATTATTTAGAGAAAAATTAAAGAGAGAAGAAATGAGAGTGATTTAGAGAGAGAATGCAATGGAGAGAGAAAGCGAGTTAGAGAGAGTTAAAGGGAGAAAGAATAAAAAATTAGAGAGGGAGGAGAATTTTAAAGAAAGTGATTTATAGAGAGAAAGACAGAAAATTAAGTTAGAGAAAAAAAGACTTAGAGAGATGGTCAGAGAGAAAGCGATTTAGAGAGAGAAACGGTAGTAAAAGAAAGATATTTAGAGAAAGAAAGAGAATTAGAGAGAGAGCAAGAGAGTTAGAGAGAAAGAGGGTAATAGAAGGTGCTTTAGAGAGATTTATTGGAGAGATGAGAGTTGAGGGAGGAGGTAGCGAGAGAAAGAGAGTTAACAAGAGAGTGAGTTAGAGATAGAAAGCGAGAGAGAGATCATTAGAGAGAGAAAGAGAGGTACAATGAAGAAGTTAGTGTACTAAATCTCTAGAGACCCTATTGGAGTTGAGTTAATCAATTCAAGTAGAGGAAGAACAATGACAAACATGTTAGAAGAAGGGTTTATTTGGTCCACAGAATTACTCACGTGCTTGCACATTTTGATTTTGCACTAAAAACTAACGGAGATCAATAATTCTAACAAAAGTAAACTTTGGGTACCCATTTTGTATCAGAAAATTTTAGGTGCCCAAACCGCAAATCGCAATAGATATTGATACCCATTTTTAATTTTACCCTTTTGTATATGGGTCCTATATTTTTTTGCCCCACTTGTCAAGAGAGGCCCGTTCATATGTGATTTTGCCCCACCTGTCCAGAAACCTTGGCTCGTCATTGTATACGTACACTTAATGATCACATGTTTGGGTGTGCTGATGAGGTTTTCTGGAAATTGTTTATTGTGAACTCTTAATATGAGATATGCTTATGAATGTAATGTTTAAGTCCAATTGCGGCATGATAGATATGCCCTGTTACACAGTAGGCTACTCTGAAGATACCCCTGTCCCTCGAATAACAGGACCAAACTATTTGACATGCAATTATCCTTTGTAGAACTCCAAAGGATGCCATTTAAATGTTTAGTTGCACATGTCAAACACAAGAAAGCTTTAATCATATGACCAATGCCCTATACCATACCCTGTCCACTGGATTTGTATTTTTATGGCAATGAAATCGAATCAACTTTTATCATTCATTGTAGAAAGAGTCCGGATATTGGATTTCCGTGGAAAAAAACACATCAGAAATTATTACCTAAAGAGTTACAGAATAGTTGTGGGTATTCCTTTACTCTAAAGAGGGAGATAATATATATTTATGGGTAATTTTTATTATTATTCTAATGGGGACACATATGCCGGGGCATTTTTATATGGTACGGTCCCATAGTGATATGGTATGGTCCCATAGTGATAGTGTCACATATATATAACTCCGTACCATGGTGTTCATAAGTAAGTTTTCTGATTTATTTTCCGTAGCAAGCCATATTTTATACGTGTGTTGTTAGCAATTATGTACTTGAAATGTGCTCCTCCCGTTGCCTTACCCTGGATTGAATATCCCTCTCTCTTACAATGAAATGGAATAAGAGGATCGAATCAACTTTTATCATTCATTGTAGAGAGAGTCCGGCTATTGGGATTTGCGGGGAAAAACACATTCAGAGATTATTACCTAAAGAGTTACAGAATAGTTGTGGGTAGTCCTTTACTCTAAAGAGGGAGATAATATATATTTATGGGTAATTTTTATAATTATTCTAAAGGGGGACACATATGCCGGGGGCATTTTTTGCTGTCCTACCTGCAGATAAGCTAGGAATATGGCACCGACTCATAGATGGTTGATGACATGTTTATAATTGTCTTAATTCATAAATATTTGGTCAATCCATTTGTGGAACTCTTTGATTAAGGTTGTTCTCCACATTTGATATCTCTCTGTGCGCACGCGGCAGCGTATCCTTGTAGTTTGCACATGGCAATGTGTCTAAGGCCTCTTGCCACTAACTTTCAGGAAGATCCAGTTAAAACCTTTCTTATTCATTATTATTCTTTTGAACATCAATGCTTATAGGGCCTGTTTGGTTTGTTGAAAGTGGGAGGAAAAGGTGGAAGTGGCAAATGGGGAGGGAAATGTGAGGAAAACATAGGAAATTGGGATTTGTGCATTTCTCTTTTTTCGATTTTTGGTTGTATTGTGGAAGTATAAGTGAAAAAATATATTGTGTTTTCTGGTGTTTGGTTAGTAATATGGAAGTGAAAATGAAAAAGTTGACCACAAAGTTGACCGCAAAATAATATTAAAATAAATAATAATTATGAAGTTTTTTTGGACTATAGTTAGACTGCAAGTGAGATTTACATGACCACAAAATTAATTATTTTGAGTTATAACTTATTACAAATGAGATTTATATGACCACAAAATTAACTGTAACTCCCTGGAAGTGAGAAAATGGTTGTGTAAATGGAAGGTGTAAAAGAGAAAAGGGGAAAAAAAAGATTTTTCCCATTTCTCATTTCCGGTTCCAAACAAAGATCGGAAGTGGGAAATGAGTTTTTCCACTTCCCCACTTCTCCCCAAAACAAACAGCCCCATAGACAATTGATACATGCATACTGATTATGAAAGTGCCTTAGTGTCATTAGGAGATATATGGTGAGCATCTAGGGCCTCTCGCCACTAACTTTCAAGAAGATCCAATTTTATAAGTTTTTTTTATTCATTATTTATAGCAATTGATAGAGGCATATTGATTGTCAAGGTGACTTGGTATCATTATAAGATATTATATATTAAACTTTCTATTCTGTGGCCAGCCAATACACAGTAGTTCAACTTAAACTAGAGAATTTGTGGCAAAGTTGCACTATTGTGCATATTTATAGGTGTGATACGTGGTTAGGTATTGGTACTGGTTCTTAGCACAAAGTATGGAGGCTCGTATGAGGTCTGACTAGCAATGTGTATGATATCTTATCAATTTGAAGACAAACAATGCACTGGTACTGTGATCTGAAAAATAGGACAGATCTATGGGACAACTGTCTACTGTTATAAATAAAACAATGAGAGGGCATTTCTGGAGTAGACAAGTTAATGACCATTTTTTCCTATTGTTTCTCCCAAAATCCCTTTTAATCAGAACCTTTCCTCTTGCAGAACTGGTACAGTGAGAAGGTATGGAAAGGCCCATGTGCCCCCCCCCCCCCCCCCCCCCCCCCCCCCCCCCCCCCCCCGCTTCTTGCCACTGATTTTCTGGATGATCCAATTATGAACTTTTCTTGCTCATTATTATTCTTTTGAAAGTTTATGTTCACATAGAATTGATATAAGCATATTGATTATTAAGGTTCTTCACTATTGTTATTATCAGAAATATTATAGTAAAAGTTATATATTCTTGTTCAGCCAAGATATAGCAGTTCAACTTGAAAAGATAAATTAGAGGTTTTAGTGTAGCAAAGTTGCACCATTGTGCATATTTATAGGTGTGATACATGGTTAGGTATTGGTATTGGTTCTTAGCAAAAAAATACATCAGTGCCTCGATGGTGTATAAGATATCACCAACTTGAAGGCAGACTTATTAGTGCACCGATACGATGATAAAAAAATAGGACAACTTTGTCTGACGACTTACTATTACATGTTTAATATTGAAAGTTAGAAGCATGGACACGGATACGGCACATAGATATGCATGGACACAAAACATGACAATTTTTTAAAAAGTAGGACACAAGACACAATGAGATGACACTAGAATATATATAATAATAAAGAGAGTGCACACAATTGCATCCAAGAGTATAGACACAATTGTAATAATATTATAATATATAGTGATTACAGCGTATGGGACATTTTCACAACTTTTCAAAAGGTAAAGTCCTTGGCTCTTCAACTTTTCATAAAGCAGCTTAATGAATCTCCCTGCTGCCACGCCAAAACTCCAAAGATTTAGTGAGGGATTACGTTTTCTATATTCTAATAGGTCTATTTCCACTAAAGTTTTGATGTATAAATGAAAGTAAATAAATATCTCAAATATTTAGTGTGAAATGTAGGACATAGACTTGTAGGACATTTATCCAACTATATGAGAAATTCCTCATATACTTGTCATAAAGTATATGAGAAATTCCTTAAAAAAAAAAGAACTGTATGAGAAATGTAGGACATTTATCCAAGAAGTGTCCAATAATTCTTCCAAATTAACAAATATACTATAATTTGAAGACACATTTGAGGATCGTCCAATGCATGGCTGAGGAGTCTCCAAAAAGTGTTGATGTCCAACACATTTGTTGGTGTTTGACGTGGGTAGATCTTCATGATAGAAGGGTTCATGCGACAAAGATGAAAGGGCATTTCCTGATTATACAAGTAAAAAACCATTACTTTCTATTGTCTCTCACAAATTCCTATTAGTTTGATCCTTTTCCTCTTTGAGATCTGATACAATGAGAAGGTATAGAAAAAGCCCACGCTCATCGTTTATCCGTGCCTTCATTCCTCTATATCATGCAGTATAATTCTCAAAAGATTTTACAAGGACACAAACATGGCAAAATGGACATGAGACACTGGCACACGTCAAATTCTGAAAAGTACGCATGACATGTGTGTACGAGATTCGTGTGTGACATGACATGGTTCATGATTGGAGTGCTCGTGCTGCAAGTTCTCGCATGTATCTTACCCAAACAGTTTGGAAGATTAAATTTGCAGCAACATGTCAAACTAAATGCCAAAAAAGTTGTTACTTTTGTTCAGATCTAACATCTAAACTAAATCTTATTTCTAAAAACAATGACATCTTAGGAGCATTATTGTGTATGAATAAGAAGAAAGATATAAAAAAGGAAGAAAGATGAGGAGGAAGGGTCCAATGTCTATGAAGACTTCTATGGAGCTCGGACACATAGTGTCAAGAAGCAAAAGAAAGTGGCAAGATAGATCATGTGTGTACTGGATGTGGAACCAAAAAATGATTTTCTTCCATCATTGAAATAGAGCAAGGTTGTCTGGTTCCAACCTTTTCTTTTATTTCCATAGTTCTTTTAGTTAGGAATACTAATAGCCTACATGGACAAAAACAAGGTGTGAAATTCACACTACATGCCACCAACTACATAAATTCTGGACCCTATTTTTGGTTTAAACGAATTACTCACCATATTATGTAGCCGGTTTAATTCTAACTAACCTTTTAAAAATGGAAATGTGTGGATATGCTTAATACTCGAGGAATGTAAAGCATAGCGTAAATTCACAAATTTTCTTTTTTTTTCTTTTAGCATTTTTGATACAATATGTCCATAAACGTAACCAAATGAAATGATTAAGAAATAATAATTCCTATCATCTATGCAAAAAGTTCTTGTCTGAAATCCTTGTTCACCAACAAAGCATTGACAATCATATAACCTTAAAAGAAAAGAAAAAAGAAAAACACTACTTGTCTAAAAGCAACTCATCAACAACAGATATGGGAAAATGTCAAAGAGATAGAGACGATTTGAGGGATGGAAAGAGAAAAAAATGAGGAGGCTTGTTATGTCATCAAGCTCAAGCCTTTTGATCTTTAGAGCAGGTGGAAGAGGAGGAGCTTAAAAGAGATACTGGGAAGTGAAACCGACGTCGGGCATGAATAGACGTAGGATAGAGGAGATAGAAGGGGAATAAACAGGGAGGGAGGACCTGTTGGCTGGATGCTGTGCTTCCTGATGAGACCAGTTGATCCTATGTAAAGTTGTAGGTGCCTCCTGATGTGCCCAACATGAACAACACAATGTCTATTTTAATAATAGAATTGGTGTCACTGAAAGATGACGGGGCATGGATGGATGATAAGTGGGGATGAGAAAGGAACAAGAGGGGTGGAGGGATTTCGTTGCTTGCAGACTTAATTGGATATTGTGCTTGCTGATGAGACCATTTGATGGTCTGTAAAATAATATGCTGGCTTTTCACGTCCGAAACCCAATCCGACTCAAGCCCCGCCTTTCTGGTGAACAAGGGCGCATGCAAACTGAGCCCGAGCAGGTTCGGCTGGATGGGGAGGTGTAGTCAGATTAGAATTAGGCGCACCCACATCATGGCCACGTGATGAGGATGGGCTGATAGGGGAGCGAGAGAAACAAATACGGAAAACAGAACAGGGATAAATGTGACAGCACACTACTATGGCCTCACACCATATCAAGATGGCCTCAGACCTCCACAAAGATATCAAAATCTCCATCTCAGAAATTTAGAAAATGTCGATTTTTTCTCATTCATCAAAATCGCCATACAAAAAAGAAAGGCTCAAGGTACTTGCTGAAGTAGAAAATTAATTCCTAAAATTAGAAACTAATCCTAATATAAAATTACCTTTTTTTATAGATAAGCCTACAAAGTATTCAAAAGATTACTAATTAAAACAAGAACTTAAATAAGAACATAATAGTAGGAAAATAAAATTTAAGTTATTTAACCAATCCCTAAAAGATATATTCAAACATAACTAAAACATAATCTGTCATGTATCTGTGTAAAAACTTTCTTAGAGGTTTCGACCCATTAGATAGAGGAATTTAGAGAAGTGTCAGCTATAAGTTGTACCTCCCATTGTTAGCTTCAAAAAGGTGGGTTAGTTGCCCTGAGCCGAGCGCCATAGCTACAAGCAGGACAATTGAGGAAGATTTTGTACTAGAGCATACACTTCCAAACACAGGACAATTTTCTTAATGCATCAGGATACCATGGTAACATATAACTTTTACAAAACTTCTACAGATGGATGAGAAGTTTGTAGTCTCAGTTCTCCTATGTATTCATATTGTTTAATCTCATCTAATGGACTTGAGATATTTTATTGCTAATAAAAATAAGAGGCTCTTCAGCTGTTCTAATTATCTCTCTTTTCTGAACTCTATATAGTTGTCTCACACCTCTTTCCTTTTCCTTCGCAGGGAATTCAGCTGTGCAGGCTATTTCTTTGCTACTAAGCAAGGGAGTGCAAGAAGCTAACATCATATTTCTCAATCTCATTTCTGTAAATTGCTATTCCTTTATCTCCATGCGTGTGTGCGTATGTTAGTGCTTTGTGTGCGAGGGCGAGCGTGCATGTGTCAATGGACCAAGCAGAGGTCCTTGCCTAAACTATGGTGCTTTAGAAAATATCAAATAGCAAATAGTGTCGTAAACCACAGAATTTGTGGCCAAATTAAATGGGCCTAACGCGGCCAGTAAAGTGGCCTAAAGCGTCTTCTCTAGCTATGTAACACAGACTACACAGCTCAGCATGTTGTATTAAAATAACAGGACAACAACATGGCATGGAGACTATATATGAAATAGAATTTAAAGTCTAATACACACACACACACAAAAAAAAAAACTTAGTTTTTAACATTTTTGCACCTGTGTCTTGTGTTAAATATTAGGCTTGAGCAGTTTTGATCATTTATTCATGAAGAAAGAGTCTCAAATCCAAAATGTCAATTAAAAGTGACAACAACAACAACAAAGACTTTATCCTAAATATTCGGATGGTTATATATATATATATATATATATATATATATATATATATATATATATATATATATATATATATATATATATATATATATATATGGGTCAAGTGCTCCTAGTAGGTCTCCTTAGATTGTGATCTAAGGAGACGGCTTAAAACTTCAACATCCCGATTTTTTTTCACGATCCGACCGCACATTATCATATTCATGTTATGAGATGTACGCATATAAAAAATCACGTAATTTGAAATTCATTTACTCATTGATCTAATCGTTCCATTTTGTTCTACTGTTTAAAAACCGTTAATGTTTGAACCCAAAGAAAATAGAGTAAACAAACTTCAAATCACGTAAATTTTTATATGCGTACATCTTATAACATGAATATGATCGTGTGCGGTCGGATCGTGAAAAAAAAATCGGAATGTTAGAATTTTAAGTCGTCTCCTTAGGTTACAATCTAAGGAGACCTACTAGGAACACTTTTCCCTATATATATATATATATATATACACACACACACACACACACACACACACACACACACACACACATACTTGTGTCATTCCAGAAGGATTCAAGACCGAATCCTTCCCACTCAAATACAACCCTACAACATCCGAATGCAAGATCTATTTCGTTGAAGTTGATCTACATTATTTCAAGTAACTAAAAATAAAAAATCATGTATTTTGAACACTTTTTGCCCATCCATCAATTAGGCGCGAAATAGACGGTCAAAATAGTGAGTTAGTAAGTTAAACGGTGTACAATATTTGAAATCTAACAAAAACTGGTCTATGAGGGGGTTTAAGTGTTTAGATCATGATAAAATGGTCGGATAGAGAATTTGTATGTCTAAAGATGTAGATGTAAGCAATATACTATTTTTGGCTGTCCATTTTGTGCCTACTTGATGGATGGAAAAAAGTATTCAAAATATATGATTTTTGATTTTTAGTTACTCGAAATAAAGTAAATCAACTTCAACGGAATGAATCTTACGTTTAGACATCGTAGGGTTGTATTTGAGTGGGAAGAATTCGGCCTCGAATCCTTCCAGAATGACACAAGTCTATCTCTCTCTATGTGTGTGTGTGTGTATTTGAAATATAGGTCGTATCCTGGTGCAAGTGAGATTTCAACCCTATACCTCTTGCCATCGCCAAAGAGATTTTGTAACTGTGCTACTATATCACCTGTCGGCTGGTTATATTGATCTTTTTTCTTCATCATGAGTTAAAATCATTAATCTCAATAGAATTTTAGTTGATTTCTCAAGCCTGATGCCTGCAATGAATAATCCATAAAATGTTGCCAAAAACGTGGGGTGTCTGACCCATCACCCAGTTGCCTAAGCAGGGTGGAGAAATAAAAAGCAGTAAAAATTTGTGATTTTAAGGAGAATAAAAAGGTAGAATATTACACGCCTCTTGATTTTAATGCTTCGATGGAGTCACTGTTATGGCTTGACGTTAGCACTGCCCCCCCCCCCCCCCCCCCCCCCCCCCCTGCCCACGACACCATAAGCATATGTACATTTTGTCCTCTCTATGCGTTTTTGAAAACCCGTGTGCTTCTTGATCTCTATGTTTGAATTTGAAAGTATGTGACCATGTTTCAATATAATGTCTTTGATGAAACTACCTGCCTTGGTTTGCTTTGGTGATTCCTTCTTTTTGTTTTTTCCCCCTTGTAATTGTAAGTGCACTCCATATTTCTGTATTGTCCAGGGAACTAGAATAGCTTTGGCTTGTTTTTGCTCTTTAACAACCACTCTTAGTGTTGGAACTTATCCAATGAAGCTCATTATAATAAAAAAACTTTTAATTTCTTTTTAGTTTCATAGTTAATGCAATGAAAAACTATTTCATACCGAGCATACCATTTATATAATAACCTACCAATTTTTTAATATTCAATTATGCATCATTCTTAGCTGATTAAAAGCTTGCATCCTAGTTATTCCAGATGGTAAAAAGGATAATAGAAATAATATGTAAATGTTAGTCATCTTATGAATACACCTTAAGTTGATGTTAATTTGCATAAATGGACAAATTAAAAATAATATCTAATTTCTCGTGCATCTTATGAATATGTGTAACTTACTTAAATTTCTTTTGAGTAACTTCTTCTATAGATTTATTTAGGTAAATTTCTGGTGTACCCTTAATTTGTGCCATTCTTACTTTGGGTACCTGAGTTTTCTTTTAGGGAGAGGATATCGGAAGGAGAAAAAGTTAAGGGAGCAGAGAATTAGAGAGAGATTATATAACGTATTGTTAGATAGACAATTACAGTGGATCGTTAGAGAGAAAAAGATTTATGTACAGGAGAGTTGGTGAGAACAAGACACAAAAATAAGAGTTTCAGAGGGAGGAAAGTTAAGAGTGATAAAGAGAGGAGTGTTTGAAAGAGAATCAATGTTAAAGAGAGGACACATACAATGATAGAAAGGGTGTCAGAGAGGAGAGATAAAGATAAAGTTGAGTTAGGGGAGTGTTAGAAAGGGATAGAGTGAGAAAGGATATTAGAGAGAGAGAGAGAGAGAGAGAGTTGGAGAGAGAAAGGAGTGTTGTTAGAGAGAGATAAAAAGTTAGAGTGACAACTAGAGAGAGGGTTGTTAGAGAGGATTTTACAGAAAGAGAGTTAGGGAGTTGTATCAAAATAAGAGGTTACACACACACACACACCCGCGTGCGCGCGCAGACACACACACAGAGAGAGAGAGAGAGAGAGTAAACTGATGTTATAAAGAGGATGTTGGAGAGAGAAGGAGAGTTAGAGAAGTATCACAGGAAAAAAAGTTATAGAGATGGAGAAAGGGAAAGGATGTTAGAGAAAAAGGGTGTTAGAGAGGAGAGAAAAGAGATAATTTTAGAAAGTGTTAGAGAGTTGGAGAGAGAAAAGATGTTAGAGAGAGGAGATTTAGGGAGATATCTGCCCTTGTGTTTCTGAAAATTACATATTTCACCTTCCCTGATTCAGATTTTCATATGCGCCCTTGTATTTTTTAGTTATTTTGCAAGTATATCCTTTTGTCAATCACAATCAATGATAATTGAAGCAATGATGGATTTAAACAAATTAGCATAGTTTAATTAAACTTTGTGATTTGCTAGATAACATTATGGTCAGCTATCCATTTTAATTTCATTTAGTAATCATATCCCTTTAAGTTGATGTTAGATTTAATCCAGTACTGTATCTATATTCTTGTTAAAGGGGCATCGGAATGGATAAATTAAGTGTAGTTTTATTTCGTATAGTGCAAATTAAGTACTCCAGAGTTTAGTTCTTTTAAGCCCATTACAAATTCAAATTATATTTGTTGCTGGCTAACAGAAGGGGGTGTTTATGAAATACTCCAAAACAAAGGAAATATACATAAGGTTAGGTGACATATTTTATTTCTCAAAAACGCAAGGGTATATGATATAAACCCTAAAACTTGATAGCTAGTTGCATTAGCATATTGTTGATGGTTGACAAAAAGGTACATTTGCAAAATACTCCTAAAGCAAAAGGTTGTGTAAGGAAATATGAGTAAGGTAAGTGCAGTATGTTACTTCTTAAAAAATACCATGGTATATAACTCCCTAAACTTTATTTGGTAATTGCATTGTAGCTTGCTGTGCTTGCCATATAGATTTATTAGCATCCTTTTTGACATATCATATTGTCATGCATGGCGTTACAATGATGCTGCACTTGAAGGTATTGCAACTAGTAAGCTGTTCAAATCAGATGCTCTACATTAAGATTACACATTAGTTTCTGTGTTTATCATGATACAATGGTTCACTAACATCACTTTTTTTTTTTTGGATGACTAGGCTCCCCAAGGTTTGCATGTTGTTTGCGAAAGGTTTCCAAGGCTTAAAGTCGTGACATCTGAGATTGAATCTGGTCTAAGTGAACATTATCGTGTCATTCCTGGCATGGGTGAGTTTGGAGACAGGTATTTTGGAACAGATGATGGATAAAAGATGATGATTATAAAATTCATGATGCCTGCACCACTCCATGTAAGTTACGTTCTTTGAATTAGTCCAAACTGAACATATAGATGAACATGAATCAACACATACATTTTGTCACCATTGGCCATATCTAAGGGCTCAGTCTACAGTTGGTTTCGAGCATTCAATTTTCAATTCTAACGAGAGTTCTATGAGATTAGGAGCTTGGCAAGCTATGGCTTTTTAAAGTATTCTTGTATATTTAATGGTTTTCCTCCCAAGACAATGACCAGTGTGCCTAGCAAACTCATACATCTCAATGAATGTTCAAGAGGACTACTGACTCTTCTATTGACTCCAAATGGATAAAACATAAAATGATGCTTACCTAATTGATAAGACTTGGGATGTGCCACATATCTAGAATGTACCACAAAACTAGGTTGATCATCTCGGTGATAAAATCCTCTGACTTATAATCGGTGCTAATCGTCTCTGCGTTCTTAGATCTTAGAAAATGCAACAATCAGGAAAGAAGGTTACAGGATAATTCGGCAATCGGGTGAGTCTAGTAGCCGGCAACAAGTTGTATGAGTAACTTGGAGTTATTTATTGTTAATAATGCCAAAATCACCTACACTGAAAGTGGACTTCAAATGTACAAGGAACTAAAGACAAGGACAAAGCCAGATTGGCATTATTAATGCCAGGACCACTGAAAGTGAGTCATCAAATTATTCACAACATGGAATGCAGAAAGCATACATGAATTTCTAGTCATGTCAAGTTTTAGGGGCTGAGAATGTAAATCAAGCAGCATGATTAACTGATCTAGATAGAATGTATTATCTAAGTAATCTGGAACTGCTAGAGTATTTGGTACTTCGCGCACTGAGAATATTACTCGTGGGAAGAGCCCCTACATGTGCAAAGGTTGATGAGTTAGCTTTCTGACATGTGTGTTTGATGTGTCTCTCTTTGCAAAATAATAGCTTCTCACTTCTCCCAACCCCCTCATAACTATCTTCGCGACCACCACGACTATCAAATTTTACCACCTCTTTTTCATCTCCTCTGAAAGTTTGGACTTCACCATAGGGCCTGCTGCAAGTGGGAGGAAAAGGTGTAAGTGGGAAATGGGGGAGGAAAGGTGAGAAAAATGTAGAAAATTAGGAAATGTGCAAGTAAGTTTTCGGGGTTCGGCTGTAATGTGAAAGTATAAGTGAGAAAATATATTGTGTTTTTGATATTTGGTTAGTAGTGTGGAAGTGGAAAAGTTGACCGTAAAATAATATTAAAATAAATATTAATTATGAAGTTTTTTTGACTGTAATAAGACTGCAATTGGGATTTACATCATCACAAAATTAACTGTTTAAACTATAACTTATTACAAGTGAGATTTACATGACCACAAAATTAACTGTAACATCCTGCAAGTGGGAAAATGGTAGTGTAAAAGGGAGATGTAAAAAGGAAAATATAAAAGGAAAAGAGATTTTCCCATTTCCCTTTTTCGGTTCCAAACAAATACCGGAAGTGGGAATTGAGTTTTCCCCCTTCCGCTTTTCCCTACTTCCGCCCCAAACCAAACATGCCCGAATCATTGTCTCCTCTTCCTCTCCAATCCCCAAACAGGCTTTGTTGAAGTGCAAGGCAGACTCCTTTAGAATCTCCTTAGGTAGGATTGTGAGGCTTGTCTAGAAAGGTATTTTGTAGAAGATAGTCATCCTTAGATAGAAATTCATTGTTGCTCCTGTTGGCACTTATGGACACGCCAGTTGGTAATCCTCCCAGAAAAGTCAAAATTGCTAATTGGTCATTGTGCAGCTGCATATGCTTTACAGCAACTGTGATACAGAACATGGCGTTTAATTTCTTTTGCATCCTATTGAAATTTGCATAATCTTGAGTTAACATTTGTCTTCTTTGCTGTTTCCGAAATATATCATAATAAACATCATAACTTGGGAAAGATTATTCTTCCCTAAGTGAAGCACATAAAGACACTCCCATAAATTTCTCGTAAAGCGTGTATGAATGACCAGATCCATAGTAGAACACTCTATAGCATGGTTTCAAATATTGGTCGATGCTGATATATCTCTGGAATATCGTATTGGATTTTGAGGTATTTGATATGATATTAACCCTATGATATAAGGTAATATCAGTTTGATATTCCCAATTTAAACTACCGATCAGTGATCTTGCTAGACAACTCTCATAGAAAGGGGCTTAGATAATTTTCCCATTATTGACAAATAATACAACAGACGCACAAAAAAAAAAAAAAAAAAATTCTAGAAAACAATTTCCCCCAGAAAATCCATAAAAGCAAACTACAATATTTGATCCTTTTCTGGGATCTTGTCATATAAATCTACCACATATTAGATCCTCCCCTCGGATCTTACAAATATAAACAACCCAACAAGTAGGACTCAACAAAATTTATGTTTTCATCTAATTTTTTTATTTGTCTCTTTCTTCTTATGTTACAATATGATCAGATTAGAGATTGATCAAGAGCTGGATGAGATGATGATGTGATTAGGATGATGACGAAATTGATGTGAGGTTAGGATGGAGACATCAACATCGAGGGAAGGCAAGGTCGGAATGACGTTCTGGGGTTGAGATCAAAGTTGGGATGAAGTTGCGAGGTCGGAACAATGATGTTGACAGCATGATGAGGCCGACACAGAGTCGAGAGTGAGATCTGGAAAGCTGAAGGTTCGTATCTGTCAGAATGATGTTGATCGAGTGAGATTGAGAGTGGGGGTGACAGTGACGGTGTTGAGGCAGCATCAGGATGATAATCAAGGGCTAATCATGGTTTTAGTACCATGATAGTTGAAATTAGGGTTACGTTTTTGTGTGTGTGTGTGTGTGTGTGTGTGTGTGACTGCCTCCCATATTACATTATTTTCCTTGACAATTTTTTAGCATGTTCATGTCAGGATTGTTCATTGCTCTAAAGTCTACCCCCCATGCATGAGACTTGTGGTAACTTGTGGGCTTTTAATTAGATCGGGTTTGTGTCGGATCTTTGTAGACTATGAATCAAGATGCATTAGCAGCTAATTGGTTCCTAGTTCAAATTTGACCATGATACGGATTGCCTTTTTGTTGTAATTTGATTGATTCCGTTTCCAATAAGTAGGGAAATATAAGGTCTATTTTCTGGATTAATTGCAGTGCTTCTTCGACAGTTTTTTTCCCATGCAGTTTTGTTCCTTAATGATTATCTTTTCTTTTTCAATCAATTCAACTAAGGTTATTTGATAATTCACATTACGTCCTGGAGACTGATTCGAGATAAACAATGCTTTCGTTTGTAATTTTTGATGAAATAATTCCACCTGGTTATTACATTATGATTTACATTATGATGTTGTGATTACTGTATTCTCAATTCAACTGGAATAATGACAAGGTCTAAATGCTCCATTGGATCCCATCAGCAATCAGAAATTCTCTTAAGTTTGCTAGCTTGCTCTGACTTACCTTTCGTGCTTTTTCTCCTACAGATTGGCCGTCCTTCTTACGACTCCAAAAAGCAGTTACATCAGTCCAGAAAGAGTAACCAGTCTTCCCAAATCTCTGGAGTCAAGTCTGTTCCTCCTCTCTAGATGTTGTGGGACTGGCATTGATATAGTTTTGGCGTGCGGGTCAAATGTAAAACAGAGCAAGAATTGTTCATGCATTAACTGCTTTCTTGTTTCTCCTCATAACTTATATTCCCCGACACAACTATCGATAAATGTTTGACACAATTTTCTCCATTTGATCAATAACATAGATGGAACAGCAGTTGCCCTGAACAGGTACTGTGAGACCGCGGCAAGGCATGCTTTTGCAAGGAAATGTACTTGCTCTCCCAGGCTTCCGACATGTTTTCTTATGTTGTAGCAGGTAATGAAATGCTGGGGCAGTGAAGTTTTTATCCAGCGATTAGACATATTTTTTGTTATAGCATTGATAAAGTAGACAAGCTTAATTCATCATCATTTCGATAGATGGTTGATTCATCCCAGCTGATTGATTGCTAAGCAATAGGTGTTTAAAATCTTTTTGAGTGGCCGAAGGTCATGGTCATGCAGAGTTCCATATTGCATCTACTTGTCTGTAAATAGAGAATATGTGATGGCTGTTGACATACCCTTTTATCAAGAGTTATGAGAAGAGTTGTATGGGGTAACGTTAGATATTTTGAAAATATTTATGCACTTTGTCTTTTATTTTTTGCGGGCAAATGCCTAATTCTTGCTGATTCTTATAGCCAGACAGGGCCTAAAGGCTTTGGTTTTTACTGTGTTTCTCAATTTTTTTTTTTTTTTTTTGAGACTATTCAAATAATGGTAATCAAAACTGATGAAAGGGATGTTTTCTCTTGTAACTCATATAAAATTTTAGTTCGTTTGTCTGTCGGCCCGTCCGTCTTCATTCGAGTGAGAGAGAAAGAGAGCAATGTCGATTCTTTCTTTTTTCTTCCTCTCTCAGTTTCCTCCTCCTCCTTTCTCTTCTCCGCCCTCATCTTCTTCCCTATCGATCGAGCAATTTTCTCACCGATAACGACGGTACACTAGTGTTAAAATAAAGTTTTCATTCACATTTAGGAGAATTTTTTTTATCAAAACCAACCAAAGGAAGGTTTTTTCCTGAGACTCATATGGAAAATTTGTTTGTCCGTCTGTCTTTATTGGAGCGAGAGAAAGTAACGTCAACCCTTTCCTTCTTCTTCAACGCATCTCTCTTATTTCTTCTTCATTTTTCCTCTCCTCCCCTCCTCTTGATGCTCAGTTTTTCACTAATAATAGCAATATTCCAGTTATCAAAACCGATTGAAATGACGTTTGAAATGATGTTTTCTTATGTGACTCTTCTAGAAAAATGTATTCGTCCATCCATTTTCATCCGCATGCGACAGAGCAGCGCTCACTCTTTGGCCTTACTGCCCACTCTTTCGCCTCCCTCAGGTTCCGCCGCCCACCCCCACCCCCAAAAGTGCTCCTTCGCTTATGATTATCATCGACTGTTTTTTAATCATCGGGCAGTGGTATACTAGTTATCTGCTCTGTAAGGACAAGTTCCATGTGCACGCATGCATAAGGACGTGCCAGGACACTAGGCCTTGCTCAGGTTTGCAGACGGGCGAAAGAACTCGGGCACGGGTGGTCTCCAGTCTCCAATACCGCAAAAAATGGCAGAAGAATTATCAGCAGGAAAAAGTCAGTCCTCCTTCTTCACAACGCACTGATCGTCACCGTCGATCCCGATTCCAGAGTCTTTCTCAATGGAGCCGTTGCCGTCTCCGGCGACACCATCGAAGCCCTTGGCCAATCCGACGAGGTTCTCAACAATTACTCCCATCTCGCCAACGAGATTATCGACCTACAAGGGAAATTCTTGC
>JAVJIF010026586.1:0-62558 GCA_038442645.1 Agave tequilana
TATCTCGGTTATTTCAGTTAACTCATAAAATACTAAACTAGTCGTAGGATAATAAATACCAGAAAATAATTTTGTTACTCTTTCAAATCTTTTCAAAAATTCACAAATGCATATTTCTCATCGGAAATAAAATAGTTAGAAAATTCTACAGAAATAAACATATTATTGCCTACTTATAAGGAATCATTTTACTCAACATATTATATGTTGAGTTCCAACGAGTTCTTACATCTTGAGGTAATTTTTAGCAGGTAGGCCTAAGCCTGAACAAATATATTTAAATGTTTGTTTTCTTAGGTCGCTACTTTTAATAAATATAATAGTATCACTTAACGTTTGAATATAATCATTAATAATTTCAAACCATCTTGTACACACAAGTTAATAATATGAAAACGCATCGAATATGAAATTTTTTTCATTCATAAATGGTTTTAAAAAAATTTCAAAATCTCAATTGCAGCAGTATTTTCGCTTGTATTATCTAAGGAAATAGTAAAAATTTTATAATCAATTCTATATTCTCTAGCAACATGTATTATAATCTTACCTAGATACAACACTGTAAGGATGAGAAAACTTTTTAAATTCGATAATTTTTATTTAAAAATCGATCAGAATCAATAAAATATGAAGAAATAACAATATAATGATATCGTTAAGAGCTTCCCAACAATCAGAAGTAAGTGCAATTTTATGTGGTAAAGAAGACAAAACTTTAATTAATATTTGTTTTTGTTCTTTAACTGCTCTAAACATTTCTGATCTTATAATTTTCCTACTGACCGGCTCATAATGGTTTTAATAAAGTATGTAAATGCATCATCTTCAACCATGCTAAAAAATTGTTCAAACTGAATAAGATATATTTAACTAAATTTGTTTTACCTGTAGCACGATTATAATTAAAAGTGCCAAGTATGTCACCTAAACTGCTAATTTGGATTTGTCATGGTTGGTGTTCAGGGTGTTTAATCTTAATATGTCTGCTTAGTGGGTCAGTTCCTGCATTTTTTAGAAAAGCATATGAAACATCCAAACACAACTTGTATTGAGCCCTTCTAGCTCCATCAACAGTTACTTTATCAAACATCAGGACACAACTTGCTTGAGAGCACGTAGCCTTGTAGTTGAGAATTTTATAAATATTTGTTGTGATGAAATGAAGAAGGAAGATGAAGTATTTATAAAGAGAAGAGGAGTTTTTTTTTGCAAATTTTTTGCAAAATATTTACCCTAAACCCATTCTACCCGGTGGAGGATTATTTGCAAAAAAAAAATTACAAATAGCCCCCGAACGACTAAAATAGCCGTTGGGGGAGCTATTGGGGGTTTTTCAAACCCCTCCAGCAGCTTTTTGAGCCGTTGGAGATGCGAGCCGGGCTGAGCCGGGCCGACCCGCATATCAGGTGGCCTAACAGTGAGCCGTTGGAGCAGGCGGGCCGAGGCCGGGCCATGCGCTGTGTTACCCAAACCCAAGTCCGACCCATTGGAGAGACGGACCCAGGCCGGGTCTGGCCCGGGTACCACCCGGGCAGTGCCGTGCCTGTGCCCAAGCGGGTCGTGCCTATGCGGGTTGTCGACCCGGTCCAGCCACTTGACATCCCTATTTCTGCTGTGTTCCAATCAAATGTATGATCTACGAATTAAGATTTCTAGAGATTATTGTAATACTTATAATTATGATGATTATACCCAATCACAATCATATATGTGCAATAAGAAAGTCATAATAATATTAAATTAATATTCTAAAGATGTATTTGATATGCGAAGATGCTCAGTACGACTCTAGTAATGCTAGCTCCATAGTGGATCAATGCAGTCGCGGAACTCAATCAACAATCAAGGCATGGATGTGTTATGCTTTGGCCTTTTATGTCATGAATAAAGAGGGGGCATAAAAAAAGAACAAAAGATGAAGAATATCTAAAATTTTAGTTATTAGTTGTTTTCAGGTTTGTTTGTCCATGCCAAACATAGCAACATGGCTTGAAGAGAAAAAAATTGGATTTGGATGCTACACGCATGCATGCATCAAATCTATGTTGTTTTTAATATGTATTTTCTTAGAATTTTCAGTATTTTAACTTGTTATATTAAAACATGAACATGCATCAATCTATATTGTAATAAATATCTATCTAAATAAAGAAAACAGGAGGAGGAAGTTTATGACATGTGAGAGAGCAGTTGTGCAAAAAACACTGCCGTAGAAGACTAAGACCCACCCTATTGCTTGGTCGTTGAAACAATCGTTGTCAACCAGTGGTAAAGGCCCCTCGGAAAATACCAGTACCCGGGTCGAGTGTAAGCCAGAGTTTCTGCTCAGATCAAGATTAGTCGTCCATGAAATCGATGTAAAATCAGTAAAATTTAAAAGAGAATAAAGTTTTCTCGGTTGCAGAGTGTGTACAAGAGAAAAGCTCAGGAGAGAGAGAACATAATAGACTATATGTCTTGTTTTTGCTTTTAAACGGGGAGACTCTATTTATAGCATTCAGAGCACCCTTGTTGCAACAGTAAAATCTCGACATATGCAGTAACGGACATGGTTGCACCTGACCCGCGAATCTCGAGATTTGGAAACAATCAGATCCAAAATCAGTCAAAACAGAAAAGAAAAGAAATAAAAACAAAACACAGACTTGCGCAAGCCGCACGGCAAGACATTCGTGCGCTGGCGTTGACGCGTGTGTGGTTAACCCGTCTCAAAACATATAACTCATAACAAGTAAGATGAGAAAAGATTGGTATATAAAATACTTTTCTTCTCATATGCTATCCCATATGAGAATAAATATATAAGCTAAAATGAACACTAAAGGAAAAAAAATCAAGCTTTCCTTTGATTTAGCGTTCACTCAACCCCAACAATCTAAACCAGAAAACTCATGCCTTAATAGTCCATGACTCAAAGCAAAAGTGTATGTGTCCTATATCTAATCTGATGCTCATGATGATGCTGATGAACAATGAGAGGTGGCTGAAATTGGTACCAGAAAAAGTTCCAGCTTGGTGCTGATACCAAGTACTACCCATAGCTGCAGGCACATGACATTGATCAGTAAAGAAAAAAGTTTGAAGTGTGTAACTAAAGATATAATTATTGAGTGCAGAAGATTCCACTCCCTTTCACCCTCTCTCTTCATCTCTCTCTGCCTCCATTTTTTTTCAGCTGTCCTTTGTGCAGGGGGGATGAGATAGAGAGGTCTGGATACTTCTTTGAGGTGCTCAAAAGCCAAAAAGACCCACATGGATTTTGCTGGCATGGTCCTTTTGACTGTCCTAATTGAGGAGGTGTAAGGCTCAACAATGTTGATCTCATTGCCTTTGCTACTTTTTATTTCCTAGCCTTGTCAACTGTGATGATATATATAGCTTGCAGTAGCTGATGCTTGTGGCAGTTGCAACCAACATGAAGCTGTAGTTTTGCTTATCACCTGTAAAATGGAAAAAAGTGCAAATAGTATTTCATCTATACAGAAAACTTGTGCATAAAGATAATAGGATGAAATAAATGTCAAAGAGATGAATTTAGTTATAGTATACATGATGAATGATCTAAAAGGGATTCTTATGACACTAAATACTGCTCTTTTACACAAATAAACAGCAACGATTATGGCTTTTCTGTTGACTTTTGTTTTGGGATATCGAAAATAGTATTTGAAGCGCAAAGAGTTTATTAGAATTATACGTTTAAACTAGGCACGTCTTGGTACAAGAAACATTATAACATTTCGTATATACAAACACAAATACTGTCTTAAAGAAAGTTAGGAATCAAGTTCAAGAATTTCAATTTGTTACTTTGTTTTCTTCCAAAATGATCAAAAACGAAGAGGAGCTAGGTGTGGGATTTGTCCTCTTGCAATCTTTTGGCCTTCTCATTGTAGCTGGCTTTGCCTTGATCATGCCTCACATTACTACACACTCACACAACATCCTTGCCAAAATTCCAGAGAATTGGATGACTAGCCTTTCTTTCTTTCAGAGAAGCTGCCTGCCTCATGATCACACTCTACTCTTTGTCTCCTCATTCCCCTGTCTGCTTCGGTGTAAAGATTTTTTTATTTTTTATTTTTTTTTTTGGCCTATGGTTTCCAATTGGTTTACAGCCTTGAGCTCTACTTAACAAATGTTTTGCTTGTGAGACAAAAGGACAAAGTGTGACACTAAACGTGGACCCAATCGCACTAATTAATCACCATCTCCTTCAAAGGGTACCTCAGCACATACCATGTGCTCTCACCAGTAAGCTAGTTGTGAATCACTAACAAGCTACTTGGTCTTCTTCTCATTACTCCATTTTTAATTGACTCGAAAAATTAACAACAACATCACACCTAGACATGCAATTGTTCTCCCTTAATTATCTAAATGAAAGCCCTTTCCTAATTGGTGACATGTACTTTGAAGTACTAATCAATGAGGGGATTGATAATGTTGAGTTTAATGGTCATGGCAGCCAATAAAAGAAATTAGCTTGTTATTTAAACACACAATGGATTGAGAGTAGTAGTTGTTGGCTTGTCGTCGTTCAACCTAATCATAGATTATCAATGTCATCTTCTCCTAAAATGACGGATTAGATCCCGCACAACTTCATAAAGAGACCAGCCATCAGCCAATAGGAAGGAAAAAATGGCTCATTAACAAGCGCGATTGGATTTGTTTGTGGGTAAATTAAAGGTTAATCCTGAACTGGTCACAAGTACAGTTCTGAAAGAAACGGAGGATTTTGGTTGCAGTCACATTCAGTGTAGGGATAACAGATATACTAACCAAACCAAAATGTTGCCTCCTCTTCCAGTTTGCTGCCAGAAATGGGAATCAGATTTCAGACCCATGTTCTCTCTTTGATTACAGTAGGACAAAGGGATGGGAACCCACATGTGATTGTAGAGGACCACTAAAAGAAAAGGTGAAGGTAGGCTCTTTAATAACTTAAACTCTTCCAGTACTGAGAATGGTTCAATGTAAACTGCAATTTATATTACCTGTCATCATCACAAGTGATGAGATGAGCTTTATATATGTCAACTTCCTCTGCTGCTTCTCTCATATGAAAACCACACGGTTTCACATTCTTCTTCATAGCCGAATTCTCGCATGGAGAATCGGTTTCTGAATGCTGCAGACTACAGAGACCTGAAGGAAGAGATGGCGTTGCCTTCAGATTCTTCGGTTTTCAAATTCCTGAATCCGAATGAGTCCTTGAAGGCCAACATCTCCAATGTAATAGTTCCTACGTCTCCGTCTACTGCATCAAAGGCCCCAGATTTCACGTTTTTCCCTCAGCAAGAGCCTGTCATGAATCAATCAAGCCTGCTTGTGGCGCGAAGGATCTCTCCCAGCTTACATATGGACCTGCAGATGTATCAGAAGCTGCAAGAACCCGATTTCTCTGACTGGCTGGAGCTCAGCAATCATCTGAAGTCAGACAATTCGCTTTCACCCGGGGCAATGAAGATTCTGACAGGAAGAAACATTAACATCAATGGCCAAGTAGCTGGAACAAGGGATCAGCAGCAGCAGCAGCAGCAATCTACAAAGCTTTACAGAGGGGTGAGGCAGAGGCACTGGGGGAAGTGGGTTGCAGAGATAAGGCTGCCAAGAACCGAACAAGAGTGTGGCTGGGGACCTTCGACGCTGCAGAGGACGCTGCCATGGCCTACGACATGGCAGCCTACAAGCTGAGGGGCGAGTTCGCTCAGCTCAACTTCCCACACCTCAAGCACCAGTTCCATGAAGCTGCCGGGGGTCTCACTCCCCGACCATCTCTCTCCTAGAAGCTAAGTTGAAGGCCTTCCGCGAATCTTCATCTTCATCGTCATCTTCTAACGAAATGAAACAGCCACCAGAGAAGGACTTGTTTCAAACAGTCGGCCGGGAGTGCACGCCAATGACCAAGAAACAGAGGAAGGCTGAGCACGAGCAAGAATCAAGTAGCAATTCCATTGTGAGTAAGATGATCAAGGAGGAGGCACAGTATTCAGATAAGTTTAAAGGTAAAGACATGGCATCATCAGGGGAGATTGATGAGGTTCTGCTCAGCAGAATGCCTTCTCTTGATATGGACAGCATTTGGGATTCTCTCCCAATTGCAGCAACAGACCTATGATTTCTTTCCTTTCCTTTTCTTTCTTTTATTTGTTGTTTTCTTGTTTTTGAAAGATTTGACAGTAACTGTTCTCATTCGTTTGCTAATTGTGTTACCTGTGAAACTACGGAAAATTTCTGAGATCACTTTGAGCGGGTGCAAGCTGGACAACAAACATTAATGCACATGCAATCCTAAATATTTAGTGAAAATCGAGATCATAACTGTGACATCTCGTTGGATTGATCTCGTTAACAATCTTTAACCGCGAACTGGGATGCAGTCTCGAACACCTTGCTATCTTCTATCGTATTCCCAAAGTGCCAGATCGGATGGAGGGTGGGCTCCGAACTTCCGATCTCTCATTTCAGCTCTTTTCTGCCGCTTTTTAGAAACTTGGGTTTTCTCTTTTTGTTTCCGTTGTATGATGTATATCGCGGCCAAAAGCTATAAGAGGCTTTATGTAGGCTATGATAGGGATCATTAGGAATCAAATAAGGATTAGACTTCTAATGAATTCAGAAAACCCTAATTTTACCCGAATTATAATGCTTAATTCCATAAATTACAATTCAGTCCACTAAATAATTGTAATTACTTTTCTGTTCTTTTCTCAAAAATTTCTTTCGAGATCCATATTATTATATACCTAAAATCTCCCCACGTTAAGATTTCTAATGTCCATCGACTAAATTAAATTACTGACAATTTCTTTTAATCGACATTTTTGTGATGATAACTACCACTTAACTTTTTTGTTAAATCAGGTAATTAAATCCACCCGCAGGATTTGACGTGTACAAAACTTATAAGCTCCTCAAGAGGACATCATCACTCTCTTATTTCGGGACGTGGATACTATCAATGAATAATGTCCATCATAAACATTGTATTATCACCCAACTCATTGAAGTTGTTGACTCATAAAAGAATCTCACTTCTTAATGAATCAAAGTGACAAGTACAACATGTACATGTCCATTAAGCATTTCGGAATTAAGAGTTTAAGCACTCATAATAATCATGAGGTGTTAATTTTCTAATATAGCTAGTATATAGAAAAATTACCTCAACTTGGTCATGTCTAATACACAAAGTGCACTAATGCAATAATCAGAGACATTAGTCTTAGTCAAGATAGACTATTTTAGATGACTGCATTACAATCCTATGAATGGTGTGTCCAATTCATCTAAGATTGTGGACTTAACTTATGTTATATAGGGATCTGATGATTTAATCTTCTGTGTGTACGCTGAACTCTACACTAGATCATCTACAATGTAGAACACAAGACACACATGTATATAATACAATTATTTGCCCATAAAGATTTTCATAAAATGAAAATGAAATTATTTAACTAATAAATCATATACTGAGTTCTAATACAAAAAAGTTAAGACTTTTAGTACATCTCCAACAACCTGATGGTGTTCATTGATCTAGAACTAGTTGTAAAACAATCTCTAACATTGATGAAGTTATGCATATTGGTCTCAAACATCTACACAATCGTAATCTCTGAATCTATGTTTTTTGATATCTAGATCTTGGTAGTTAATATTTCTTTTGGACTTCTAGATTATGTAAAAGATTCTTCTTTCTATCTTTTTGTTCGCATTGTCAGATTGTATCAGGTTCATTCTAGAATTTCAAGTTCTCAATCTAAAGCAGCGTTTGGGAACGCATTGTCAGGTTGTGTCAGATTCATTCTAGAATTTCAAGTTCTAATCTAAAGCAGCTGTGGGTTCCTCATTATGCTGTTAAATCAGTTGAAGAAACTGAACCATGCATCTATTATTGATGAGGGCAATGTCTGAATATACTGTCATCACGATTACATAATAAGAAAACTCCTGCTACTAACACAAGTAGTATTACATTAATTATAATTCTATTACTACTCTTTAACAATGGAAAATGTCTTATCGATGCCTAATAATCGTTTGGCAGTCTAATCATTCTTGCACATGAACTCAAGAGTTTGAAATGGACAAGACCAAGGATAAAGAAACCATCTCCTCAAGCTTGAAGTACAAACCATGTGTTTTTGTGGGCAAGTCACCATCCAACTGATAGTTCTGGTTAATGATTCAAGATTTTCCATCTTTTAAGATCTTGACATCACAATAGTTCAAAGTTCTAGCTCTAAGCATTATTTCTTGTGAAGAGACCAGTAGATTATAGTGAAAAAGCTAAGATCCCCCCTTTAAAACTGATCATCAATTATGACAAACATCTATACACAACCCTCCCTCACAACTGCCACCTAATGACATATCTAATGGAAATAGTGTAAGAAAGGTCTTGCAACTAGCAAGATGCACATCTTAACGTATGTACATAAACTCCATAACTATGTCGACTAGATGATCATTCAGAGACCACTCGATAGCTAGATTTGGTGACTCGATGAGTCCTTTTCGAGGGGGCTAATACCGATTCATTGAATGAATATCCGAAAACGGTATCACATAATATTCTGTGAGAAGATCTGCAAGCAAAGGCAAGGAAATTGGATGCTTTTTCCATCATCATCTCTCCTAGTTGAGAGAGTATATTTTTGACTACTTTCACAACATTGGCCTTACAAGCCTCTATCTATATGCCAGACAAGTTATGTCAGCCCGCAGATGTAGTTTTGTTAGAGTACCATTTTTAACTTTGCAAAGTTCCATTGTCACTTGTCTCGCTCGCAATGGCTTTCACGATCCAGGTGTTCTTTCGACCCATGGCTTGTGTATACCGCAACTTCAATATCTGTGTGATTCAGATAATTCATGACCTTATCAGGCAGAGAAGTGTTTCTGATGTATTATGAATCATAGAACATCTAAGAAATTGTATGGAAAATTCTACAAGACATTCATACGACCGTTAATGCTGTATAGGCCTGATTGGCTTTAGGTCGTGCACGGATGGGCTGCCTACTAATGTAACTGGGGAAGTATACTTCTAACTAGAAGATTTGCCATGGAGTTTGACTGGCAGTTCTGAATACTGGCCAACTGTTGTTGCAGTATTCATCATTTGAGGAAAAGATATGACTTGGAATAATAGCTTTCTAATGTATATGATGATTGGAGAACACAAGGTTGCAGGACAAGGAAAATTGTACATATACTTCACCAAGCGAAGTCTGTGACCAATGGGCACAGTGTATAAGAGCAACTGTTCAATTCATGATCAGTAAACATTAGATTCAATATTCAAGAAGAAACAATAGACTCGATAATCAATGACAATAGCCATGCTTTCTCTCAGCATAAGAACATCAAACTTATATGTGATCTCCTTTTCACTCTGCACTTATTGATAACTAGATATCAGCAAAAACATGCCCCGGTTCAATATGCATATGCTACTGAGGCAATTTTTTATACTCTCGACAAAAACTTTGATGATCAAACCATCACACGCAGTTTAACTGGGAAGCAGATCCCAGCAATCCCTAGAATTATACATAACTTCAACAAAATTCAGTCCACTTCCATAATACATAAGCTAATACGTAGCTGAATATGGGGCTGTGTAGCAGCTAACTTGACTAGTCATCTGAACCATTTTTCTACTCTTTACTATTTGGGCGAACATTGAGAATGAAAGCCGAAAACTCGTTCAAACAAGCTACACCGAAGACCAAGGAACATCAGAGAACTTACAAAAGCCATATACAATTAGCCGCTGTAAAAGAGAAGTATCAAGCAAAATCCAAACATAAATTCTTCAGAAGAAAATGATCAGTTGTTATCAGGCAGGCAGAGAAGTTAGAATCATTACAATTCTATATATCTACGGGATGCTATTCTGGTAATGCATACACCTCAGGTTTTCAAACCTATGTCTGTTGGGCAGAGATAGTTCCATTAAACTGTGAGCAGATAGGATCAAACTGTGTATCGATTTCTAGCCGATCGATCGAGCTTCTTTGCATCATCCTGCAACAATATAAGGAATTTATATATTTACTCTCTACTCTGATTGAGTTAAGGAAAGAGTAAAGGCCACAGACAGAAAGCACTTACATGAAATATGAAACCAATAGTATCATTGTGATCCAAAAACTCCTTCCATTGTTTTCCAATGCTTAGCTGTATGTGATAAATAGAATATCAGTCATCAGATTAAACAATAAGCAATTCAGCAATATCTCAGCAAATAGAAGTCACTGCAACTGAAAAACATGACACATTCGGTCAGCAGGAAATTTACGCAAAATATTTCCTCAAAGCTAGATACATTTTTGTGGGGAAACAGCAAACAATTTCCTTGAGAAACCAGGTGCATTAAACACTGTGCAATAAGAAAAACTACAAACTCAAAAGTTGACTCACAAACAAGTGAGTGTGGCAGAGTGGTAAAGCCTCCGTGCAGTGTGCAAGGGGCTTGGGAATCAAATGCCACTTGCGCCAGGCTATGGTCAATTCTCAACAAAATGGAACAGTTGATGAAGATTCCAGAAGTGGTTGGGGAAATGGGGATGGAAGGGAGGAAGAGAGGGAAACATGCAAAAAGTTGTACAAAGAATTAAAACCTTGCTTACTGACAGATCAAACAAGGATAAGTACTTCTGAACAATCTATGCTCACATCCATAACCTCATCCAATTACCCACAGGTACTGGACAAGAGGTGTCACTAAAATAGGAGCACACACACACACACGCTACACACACACACAAACCCACACACATGCAACTGTGCCTGTTCTGTGCCTATTAGTTTCTCCCAATGTAATATCATGTAATACTTCAGGAGCCAAACCAAGGCTCCATTGAGATGTTCATATAATTGTTTCAAAACATTTGCCCTTTTTCCAACAACTCACTAAGCATGTCTAAAACTAAAGTATCACAAAAATACAAGTTGACACTGAATAAATATGCTCAAGCACATACTATATAAACCCAGAAATTAAGAAATTGCATAAATATTTAAGAAATTATGAAATTAACATTAAAATCTCAAGGGAAACAATACCATCAATGAGAGAAGATAATAGATCAATATATAATCTTAAAGAGAAAACTGAACATGAATACAAGAACAAAGAAGACAGTATCTATTATTCCCAACGATAAAGTGATATAAAGCACAGAGTGATAAAGACAGACTAAAGCCATATAAATCACCCAAACAGAGGCTTTAAGCCAACTTCACAGACTTTTTGCTGCTTATGGAATTTGTTGCTTCAAAGCAGGCAGAAGTCTTTATTTACCTTCTCAAATCCGGAAGGAAACACCATTTGGACACTACCGCTAAGCTGGTGTTTATGGATTTTTTAAAAAAAACATAAATAATAACTGCTAGAACCAACTCTACAGAACTGAAATCATAATCCTTTAAAGATATGAAGTTTTTGTGTCTCAACCTACAAATCCTATTTCATGTATACAAAATGTGGGTACTTTTTCTGTTTCTTTTCATAGTCCGTTAACTTTCCTTTTTATTGGAGTGCATGTTGAGACACGGGCGCTCTAGTGTGGAAAGATTAGAGCAGGCAAATGAACCCTTGCCTTCCAATTCTTTGTCCCTTTCATCTTTGAAATATTATCGTGACTAAACACCTCTTAGGAATATAGAATAGGGCTAGTAAATAATATAATCCCAATAAAGTAACATATAAACTCAAAGCATCCACTGCAGATTTTCATATCCTCTTCAGCAATAGTTTGTTAAACTCGACAAGTACCACTATTTCAATGAAATGAACACCTTCGAGGTTTGGAAGACTGCTGAGTACCCACACTTAGTGAGTCCCTTCATCTGTATATGTTGTTTCCCCTTCCCAGTTCCCTCTCTTTTACTTCCCTTGCACTCTTTTACTGAATAGTTTTATCAAGTCCTATTTTGCTTCCAGCACAAGTACTCCAACCCCGCAACAAATGTTCACTATCATGTTGTTGATCTTGCTGATGAGATATTTGTTGCATGCATAACCCGGGATATCATATTACTATGATATCAATTGTTGGGAGATACGAGACCCACACAAAGACCTCAAGCACGCCATGAGATCGATTACCTCGAGCACACAAGATGAATATTAAAAGATAAAAGAAGAACGCACAATTTAACGTATTTCCGCTCAAACTTGGCCTACGTCCACGGGGAGAGATTTGAGAGAGCTTTATTAATAAACTTGATACAAAGAGATCTAATCTTTTTCTTGATCCCACAAGAGTACTCGTCTTCCCCTTGAATCTACGTCTAAATTACAAGAGTATATCTTCTCTTTATGTACCTTCACCTTGCTCCTCTCTTTCTTATCTTTGTAGGGCCTTCTTGGCTTTTTAGGGCATTACATTATTGTTCACCACAACTTTCTTGTCCTCTTCTGCTCCACTGCTCCACCTAAATCCTAAGTTACAATCTTTATTTATAAGATTTTACAATACAACTCTTATTTAGACTATGAGATGATCTTGACCATTGGATACTTGAAGAATCTTGATCAATCCTATTAGGAGTTAATCTCCTTGATCTAGAAGAATTCTAGACCCTTTAATCTTTAGAAACAAACCCTTCATTGAATAGAAACTGAGTCCTACTCGTACTCCACCAGAAAAGGAAACATGCGCCTGAAAAGAACTAATTCTGCATCAGAAAACGCAGAAAAGGAAACATGCACCTGAAAAAGAACTAATTCTGCATCAGAAAATGCCCAAATTAGTTGACTAGTTTATATGATCAGTCGACTAATTTCTAAAATTAGTCGACTAATGCACTCATATAGTCGACTACTGTAAACTGTTCCTTCTTTGTTTCTGCCCATTAATCGACTTATTCCTCTGATTAGTCAACTAATGGTCTGGTTAGTCGACTATATAGTCGACTAACATACCTTGATCCGCTTCTTTTCTTCTGCTTCAAGTCATCATCTTATCTAACTTTAATTGGATCTTCTTAGACCACCATCTCCTCTTAAAAGTAAGGCAAAATCCTAACAATATTATCACAAGATGCTCGCCAAGTTCCCCCTATCACTTAAGGTGGATGGTTGTGATGTTTCTTTTCCCACAGTAAGTATATCATGTTTGATCTTATTGCCCCTGTTTTAAATATCGGCCGAGTCGGCCGAGATATCGTCCGATATCTCCTTTTTTGCCTGCTGCTATACGATATGGAGAAATCATTCGTCATATCGTTTGCAGCAAAAAACGGCCAATATTTAAAATATCAACAGATAAATCGCACGATATCGGCCGATAAGTCACCCGATATATCGCCTGATATGAAATAACTTATTTATTGCACGACTGCGTGCAAATGTACATTATTTTTTACTGTCTTTGCATGCATATTACATCATTTTTATTAGGTAGATGACATTTATGACACTAAACTAACTTTTAATTATCATTATTTCATTATATATAGTGTTCGATATGAATGTCCGATATGCGCGTGTATCCCCGATATCTCCCCCGATATCTGATATGAAAAAACCCCATCCGATACGATCCCGATATCCGATATCCGTATTTTGCTTAAAATTTACAGCTCGCTAAGTTCCCCCTATCACCTAAGGTGGATGGTTATTATGTTTCCTTTCTCATAGTAAGTATATATTTTTTTACCATTTTGCTTAAAAGTTACTATCATATGTTGCATCTTATCACTCTAGAAATAGCACAACATTGCATAACTTCTGCCCATACTTTTGACGATAGACAGCTGTTAAAGCGCAAGGAAATCAGACACTGATGCATCAATCAACTGTCCCAAAAAACCAAATAGTTCTGAATTCTACAGCTGCACAAACCTATGTTAAAATGGAAAGCTGCAGACAAGGAATCTCCTTCAGAGTTATGGAGTCTGGAGTCCATCTTAAGTTTAGAAGGGAAGGGTATTCTTTAATGGAACAATGGCACAATATTTGACATGGGACACGAAATATTGTGACTGGGACCAGCAGGTGGTGCGAGGAAGAGGTACCAATTTGCAGGGTGAAAATGATTGCTTTATATAATAAGAGGCATGTGCATGACTGCTAAAAAACTAAAATCATATATTAACTTGGTGTTCGCTACATTTTTGGGAAGATCACGCAATGAAGAATAAGTTAAAAAGATTTCATGCAGCAACACAATGTCAACTTTAAAATCCTTATAATGATACAAGATGAAACCCTTCACCTTCAGGTGATTCCAGTTGGGAACAGATGAATTCTGCATCTTATACAGTGCTTTCGAATCTTCGACATTAAAGCCAATGCATGAGTGTAGATCAATGGCATGAAAAGATTAATCACTTGATTTCTTATGGATATAATATGCATTAGCAGAAAGCACCCCTAAAGATGAAAAAAAGAGGAGTTGGAGCAATTCATTGTTATCTGACTAATTGTTTATTTTTTAATGCAATTTTCAGTTACAGAGATTTGGTCCTGGTAGGCTGCAATAGTTTCAAATTTTGAGCTTCCAGTTCCAGGAAACTGTTCCCCCTAAGCAGAAAGTTAAAATTTAAAGTATACTATATTACTATAAAATAGGAACATAAAATTACAAGTGACAAAAAAAAAATTTAAGATATCTCCTTATCATGTTTTTGTACTTTCTCAGCCTCTTGGTAAACCCTGCCTAGGTGTTCTGCACGCACGATTAGTCACAGACTCAGGTGAAAATAACCATGTGTGCATCGCAGAAAGGCATGAGATGCACCCATTGAACAACAAAACCCCACTCACAAGTACTTGTCTTCTTATCCCAAAATCAGTACCTTGTGAACTAACCCAACAAGTCCAATCAGACTTTAAGTGAATGAATCTGATTTCAGGTCCAAATTTCTACACTGACACCGTACCAGCACTCATTAGCTTGTACAATGTATACACAAAGTTAATACATACTGATCAAGCAGCACGCCGTTAAACTCACAATCACATCTAAATGCACATGAATCACTCAATTTGTATAAATGCCTTTCCTCTTTGAAACCTGAGTATAACCACTGTCACGCAGTGTGAGCTCATGGGGGATCAATGGGTAGGAGTCTCTCTCTCTCTCTCTCTCTCTCTCTCTCTCTCTCTCTCTGTGTGTGGGGGGGGGGTGTGGGGTGTGGGTTTTGGGGGGTGTGCGGGTGTGGCAGAGAAACTTTTTCTTTACATTATAACCACTAATCCAAAAGTGAAAGAAAATTCATATCTTAGTGCCAAAATACAGATCCCGGAAGTCTAAATTGTGTTTGTGTAAGTGTCAACATTTAAAAGTTAATATGATTCAGATACGCAAAGAGAAATGTCAAAAACATGTCCAAGTGTTGCAACAGCGCACCATGTCTAAGTGGTGTGTGTGTGTGTGAGAGAGAGAGAGAGAGAGAGAGAGAGTGAGAGAGAGAGAGAGTGAGAGAGAGAGCACAGGAGGGGGATCATTAATCCAAAAGTGAAATAAAATTCATATCTTAATGTTATAGATTAAAAGAATGATAAAATGTATCTGTGTAGAGTCCAAAAAACTGAAGTTAATATAAAATTCAGACAAGCAAAGAGAAATGTCAAAAAACAAGTGGGGTGACTGGTGTCCAAAACATTGAATCTCCAATATGATTCACATGCACGAGAAGATTCATAGTAATGTGTCCATGCTATAGCACTTGCAAAGGTGCATGATCAGATAGCCACTACTGTATCCTCTTTATACCAATTTTGTTCCATTACAGAGGGTAGTCCATAAGCACATAGGCCTGGAAATGGATCAGTTGCCCTATCACATCACATGTACAAGAAATGGTATTTGAACATGTGACTTCAAATTTCAACGTCATGATCCTACTATGTATAAGTTTAAGTGAAAAGCTTTGAATTTCTGAGAATTCTATTACTAACTATGCTTTCTGTAATAACATTGAAACTGACAAGGAAAAAACACAAATGTATCGCAGTGGTGACTTATTCTATACAAGAAGCAGATGCCTCTAGGGGACATGACAGCAGCACCAGTTCACTTCAACTACTTACAAAAGAACATACCATGCAACACAATTTATTGTAGGTGTAGATAATTGTTTCCTTATAAGATAAGAACTGATGTAGAAAATTGAAGAAGCTAGTGATGCAGAAGTTTTTGTTTTTACTAGCAAGACAGCTGCCGCTAAAACCAATAGATGTGGCATTTAGATCAAAGGCACAAACAGATGTATGAACACAGGATTGCACATGCTTAGATCTATTAGATACCTGAGCTGCTTCATTAGATGCATTTTTTGTCCATATAGAAATCCTCTCTATCTTCATACGCACACTAACAACTGCTCCACAAATTTCATCACCATAATCGAATTGTTCACCAATCATTGCCAACAACTAGAATGGAAAAGGGTTGCAGACAGTGAAAAGAATATGTATCAATAATTTGATATTAACAACTAAACAGTTTAATTTGAAGGTGAAAGAACATACAGTATATAACCATAATGTATCTGATTTTCCTCGTACACAGCTAAGGATCCATTTTCCTCCATTAGCACAAACAGGGTCCTCCCACTTTGGCTCAATTTTATCTTTAAAACAGTAAAAGTCTGCTCCCACAACTAACTTGCTTGGGTGAGGAACATTATTATAGAGACTGAAAAGAAAATTAGAACAGGATATTTCATCATCCAAACAATGACTTTAACAGAAGCACAATCATTTTACTAACAAAGGCACCAAGTGTAGTAGTAGAACATATATCACAGGTATTCATCAAAACCGTCCGTAGAGAGGCTTTGTCCCGTGACTCCTTCACGAATTTTGTCCATCCGTCCGTCTGTCCGTCTTCAGCGGCGGGCGAGAGAGAGAGAGAGAGAGAGAGAGAGAGAGAGAGAGAGCCCCTCCTCTTCTTCTCTCCCCCTCCCCTTCCTCCATCCTCCTCCCCTCCGTCCCCCGCCCCCAGCCCCCTTCCGCCCTCCCTCCCTCCCTTGCTTCCCTCCCCCCTCTTCCTCCCCCCCCAACACTTCCGTTTCCGCCGCTCTGTCGGTCAGTCTTCACCGCTGACAGAGCGGTATACTAGTATAAAAATAATACACTATTGTTGTGGTCCTGGATAGAAAGAAATAATAGTAACGATGATACAAAAATTATTCAAAATCAAGGACACATTCTAAACTACAACGAGTTCAAGTGATCCATCAGCACTAAGGCACCAGTGTTATAATTGAGTCGTTGATATTATTGTATGTAGTTAGGAGACATCTACTAAGATTAGAAAGTTTGGGCTATGTTAAATTTTAAAAAGTAATTATTTTCCCTTCCCAGCACAATTTACACATGATAAAAAGCAATACGGTGATTAGAGACAAAAGTAAAGGTTCTCTTCAACCAATTGAAGACTAACTCTCAATAGTATACCAAATATAGATGAAATTTAAGGGAAATAGATTGATTATTGGATAGTAAATCAAATTTGAAGTCGACACTATACTAGTATACCGCTGTCGGGTGGTGGCGACAGCGATGAGAGGGAGAGAGGAGGGGAGAGAGCGAGAGAGCGGGAGGAGAGGGGAAAGGAGAGTTAGAGAGAAAGGGAGAGGAAGAAGAGGAGAGAGGGGAAGAGGGGAGAGTCGGAGAGCCATAGAGAGGGGAAGAGGAAGATGAGTGCTGACGGGCGTCGGATAGAGCAAGGGAGGGAGAGGCGGAGAGCGATTGAGAGAGGAGACGGATTGAGAGAAACAACTTGTGAAGAAGTCACCCGAGAAAACCTCTATTCGTTTTGATAATACCACGATTGGCATATGCTTTCAATCACAATCACAGAAGTTTTTGTTCATGCCTCGTGAAAGATTGTAGAAATTATTGAAGAAAGTTGGTCAAAATTAAAATTGATAATACTGAGGGTTACCTCCAGAAGTCTTCGACGTTGGAGAAAGTGTGGATGGTGCGGATGGAGCTTCCCCAGGCGGCCTGCCTCGACTTCGCCGACGGGTTGTCAAACCAGAAAGTCCACAAGTGCTCCAATGGATGAAGCTGCGGTGGCGCCACCCCTTCGATCCCGGCGGTGCTCGTCAGTGGATCGTTATCATCACCAGCAGCACCATCGTATTCATCTTCGATCTCGCCTTCTTCTATTTCTCTAACCTTCTTCTTCTCTTCTTCCGCCGTCGACCTAACAACAACCCCCTCCGCCGCCCCTCCGCCGCCATCAATCCCTCCCTTTTTTTCTCACTTCTGTCGCTTTCTGGGCTGCGGCAAATTTAAAAAGGACGCTTTGGGTTAATTGCCAAAAACTGCCCTGGCGGCTGGATTTTACAACATTGGTTGGATTTTACAACTAAAATTAGAATATCACTGTCAGACGGTGAAACACCGACCAATACAGTGATTAAAGGGATAGAGGGTACGCGGGTTAGAGAGAGGGGAAGAGGGGAGGCGGAGAGGGGAGAGGAAAAAGGAGAACTGGCAAATGGCGGATCAAAGCAAGAGATGGAGAGACGGAGAGCGAGAGAGACGAGAGAAGAAAGGACGGCATAGTTTGTGAAGGAGTCACGAGAGAAAACCTCCCTTTCGGCCAGTTTTGTCTAGTATATTGTCACTGTTAGTAGGAAACCGACTGATCGGTCAAGAGTAGCAAGAGTAGGAGGAGGGATAAAAAGAAGAAAGTGGAAAAAAGAGGGAAGAGCTGAGAAAGTGAGAAGAAAGTGAGGGTCGACACTGCTCTCTTTCTCTCTCGCGCGCGGATGAAGACGTACAGACGGACAGGCGGATAAAGATTCTATATGAGTCACGAGAGAAAAACCTCCCTTCGACCAGTACTGATTAAGTTAAATATTTTAATTAGAACATTGAAGAATAATTGGTAAACAACTAGAAGTTGGAACATTTATAACTAAAATTTAGAACATATATAATTAGTATTTAATTATTATTATTTAATAAATATTAATTATTTTATTGACACTGTAGCAAAATTTTTCTAAAATTATTTAATAACATTATTAAGTAATATTTGAAATAAATAATGACCATAAAATTGTCCTAAATATCTATTGTTTTATTTATCTTTTATTTTCTAATTTTTTAAGAATTAATTAACTAATATTAATTATCATGAATAAAACCAATTAATGGTTTAAGGAAATAAATTAATATACAACTGTAATAAAAATAATTAATAAAATTTGACTTTTAGGTATTGAAAATTTTGAACATTAGCTATTAATCAATCGCTCTTAATTAGTTATGAATCATTAATTATAAAAAAGTAATACTAATTCAACTGGAAAATAATTGTTAATAATTATTAATGAGTAAACAATAATAAAATATTAGTAATAATGCTCTGGTTGCAAGAGACATAAAACGTTTAGAGAGAGAAAGAGGAGTTGGTCAGAGAGTTGGGACAATCTTGGAGTAGGGGTGTCAAGTGGGCCGGGCATGGCCCGACCCCGGTGGTACCCGGGCCAGACCTGGCCCGAGTCCAGCTCCGGCTCCCTCTGGGCCAGATCCAGGTCCGATTTTTGACAGCCTACGGCCCGAACGGGTCGTGCCAGGCCCTGCTGCCCGTGCCTGGCATGTGCTGCCCGGGCCTCCCCGCCCTCTGCCCCATCACTGTCACCCTAACGTGATGACCACAATCCCACATAACTTTTGTGTCAAGAAAGGGAGACAAACATATTTAATATTTATTACATTTTTTTTATTTTTTTAAAGTTTACAGGCCAACCTGGCCCAGGTCCAGGACACCCGGCTCACGGGCCGGCCCCGGGTTCCATAAATGGAACTTGGGCCTGGGCGGAGCCGAGCCGGCCCGCCAGGTTTTACTGGGCGGGCAAGGCCGACCCACCGTGCTTGGGTCGTGCCGAGCCTGGCACGGCTCAGTACACCCCTATCTTGGAGGGTGGAACTTTCTCTTTTCTATGGCGGAACTAAAAGATAGAATATTTTTGTTTCAATTTCATTTTCAATCATGATTGAAACAAAAAATATTTCTGTTTAAGTTCCAATTCCAACTTTAATTGACTTGTTAAATAGTAGTATTAGAATTAGGATTGTATAATACTAGTTGGATTAGGAGTAGATGTTTCCTTATTATGTAATTGTAAGGACTGTATATTCAGTCATGGCCCTCATCAATTATATACGCAATTATCAGTTTCTTCAACTGATTTATTATGATATAAGAACCATCTCTATAAAAATTTTCCACTATCAAAAATTTTCTATTTATTGTCGCTCTCACACCGTCGTCGAGTGTGCGCTAGGCTGCGCCACATAGCGTGTGCTTAGGGTCAGGCCACGTTTCGTCTTGTGCTTCATGCAAGTCTTTCCCCAAGATCATCAGCCACTAGATCATCTAGTTCTCTGAAGATTTCTTCTTCTTCGTTCGGCATAGCATCTTCATCCTAATTGATTGCTTATTTTGTCAATGATTGCCTCCTCCTTTTCAACGGATCGGTTACTAATTGTCTAGTCTCATAAAATATTAGTGTCTTTTCTTCTCTAATTGTTTTTCTTTTCTTCTAGTGGGTTTGGGGATCTCCCAAAACCTTCACTCGTATTTAGTTTAAGGATTGCATAAAACATGTCTACCTTCTTTTCCATTAACGAGTTTTGTATTATGTTAATGTCCACCAAGCTTCGAGCCAAAGAGATAGCATGTGATTTTGGAGTCCACCGTGTGTATTCTAAAGAGACTTAGAAGAGCAAAGTTCGTCTTGAACATGAGAAAAAAACTTAGATTATGTTTCAGAAAGTGCTCTGAATTGATTGGAATCATCTCTCCTTCTTATTCTTCACAAGATACTCTCAACAGTTTGACATCTTATTCTCATAATCCACACTCATCCAAATTCTCAATGTTTCATCCATCATGATTTTGCGAGGAGGTGTTCAAGAATATAAAATTTGTTCGATTTTCAAAAACTCTCAATGTTTCATCCATCACGAGTTTGCAATGGGTATTCAAGAATACAATTTTTGTTAGGTCTTCGGAAAAGTGACATGTGGATCAACATCAATTTTCATTTTTTTAGCGTACATTTTTTTCATTTTTTTAATTTTTTTTTCTTTTATTCAAACTCACAATTCTCCATTCATCGTGAGTTTACAAGGGGTGTTAAAGAGTAGTATTTGTGGGGAGAGAGTATAAAATCTTATTGATAGAGTTTTTTTTTTAACTCATTGGAGAAGATAGCCCAGAGTTATGGAGTTCAACGGCGTGCCCTAGACTTACAACAGACCCAGGTACTGTCGAAGACAGATGCTCGATCGACTGCCTAGTTGACCGGCCATGCATAGAAATGCACAAAAGAAGAAAGGCATATAGCGACCGACCGACTGGAGGGAGCAGTGCAGCAGAAGAAAGTCAGTCGATCACCGGGTCGACCGTCCAGAACGTGATTTTTGGCTGTGCACAACTATCGGTCGACCAGCCAGATCTCATACTTGAGCCTGCACAGAGAGTGATTGACCGTCCAGTCGACCATACAACTGTTCTGAGAGGTTTTCTATTTGGATTCTGGACTCGTTTCTTATCCAAATTCAAAATCTGTTGGTTTTCTTTTCTTCGTGAATTCTCTGGCTATATAAAGAGGGGTATTGTCCCCAATATTTGTAACCTGCATTGATTAATTAATAAGATCTCTCTCTCTCCTTCTACCCTAAGAACATAGGCAATTGTCGAACCTCGTTAAATATGTGTTTTTCTCGCTTTTTTTTTTCTTTATTTTGTTCTTGCCAATTGCGACTATTCTGCAGCAATACTCTGGTGTTTACACGTAGACTTCCAACGAGTATCCAACAAGTGGTACTGCGCTTTTTGAGTTTCGACAGGGAGTTTCATTCCGGTGGAGAAAATCGCTTTGGAAACTGTTTGACGGTTTCGTTGGAGGTAAAGATATAATCTTTATCTATTTGAGTTTGTTTTCACTAATTGTTTCTGTATTACTTTGTTGGATCTATTGGAGGACATAGTCGGGAATAGTCAACCTACGGTGAATACTGTGAATAGTCATTGGTTAAAGATTGACGTGGTAAAATTTGACGGGACAAACAATTTTGACATGTTGAGATGTGAGGTGATGGACGCGTCAACGACATTAAACCTCAAAGATTCTCTATATTTAGAGGAAAAGCAAGAGAAAACTTCTAAAAAGGTCTGGTACAAGATGAATAGGATGACATATGATGTCATAAGATCTAATTTAACACAAGATATCAAGTATCATGTGATGACTGAGACTTCAGCGAAGAAAATATAGGAGATCCTAAAGGGCAAGTACTTGACCAAGAACATAGAGAATAGCTTGCACCTGAAGAGGAGGCTTTATCGCTTCCAATTAAACAAAGGTATCCCGATCGATGAACACATGAATAACTGCATGAAGCTTCTTTTGGATTTAGCCAACATGGATATGGTTTCGAGGAGGAGGACAAGGCGTTGATTCTTTTGAGTTCTTTTCGTGCTGAGGACTATGAGACCTTCGTTCTCACTCTAATCAATGGTAAATAATTCCTTAGCTATAATGAAGTTTCTTCAGCTCTTGCAAACAATGAATTGAGAAGAAAGGACAAAAAGTCCTCCATTAGTACATCAGCAGAAGGGTTGACAATAAAAGGCAAGAGTTTCAGTTGAAAGGGCGAAGGTGATTATGGTAAATTAAAGTCCAAAGCTGGTTTCAGAGATCTGAAGAAGAATGAGGGTGCCTTCTGCAAAGAGTTAGGGCACTGGAGGGTTGATTGTACAAAGATTAAGGATAAAAAGGAGTCGAATCCTGTAGCAAATCTCACACAGATGGTCAGTACACAAGCTGGTGGTACTTCACAGGCAGGTGGATCAAATTTAGATTTATCGGCATTCTTGTTCTCAGTCACTACTCCTACTATAGATTACTTGGGTAATTTTGAGTGGATACTAGATAAATGTGTTACCTATCATATGTATCGCAATATGAGTTGATTTTCTAGTTTCGAGAAGTTTGATGGTAGTTCCGTCGTCATGGGTGATGATTGTCCATGTAACATGGAAGGGATAGATATAGTCCTTATGAAGATGTTTGATGAGATGGCGCAGGAATTGAAAGAAATAAGATATATACCTCAACTGAAGAAAAATCTTATCTCAATTGGTGTCTTGAAAGCATTGGGTCTAGAGATATCTGGTAGAGACGGTGTTCTCAACATGCTTAGAGGCTTGATGGTTGTGATGAAGGGCGTCTGACAATAACCTCTATTATGTAACGCCCCAATCTCACGGGTACTGAGATGTTACTGTGACGTATATACGCAGGACGGAAAAACCTTCATATGCAGAAATCAGAGTATGAAAGCACGCAGTGTTAAAGATTTCAACATAAAGAGTATAATTATAAAGTTATCACAGGATGTGATCCAATATTACATCACTCGGAGACACAAAAGTAAGAATATAAGGAGATATATAAGTATGAACAACACAAAGGTGCTTACAAGTTACAAAAAAGAAACTCGAGAGCTGAGCAGGGGCCTGAAAAAAAAAAGAACCCCGAACGGTCAACCGCCAATCCACTATATTACTGCTAGCCAACTCCGATCAATAGAAAGTCCACCACAGCCCAAACTCCGACATCTGGATATGCAGGTCCAGGGGAGGCAAAAAGTTGCCCAACCAGTGGTAAGTTAAGTGTTAAATAGTGTGCATAGACAAGCACATGTGTATCGATAAAACCAACTCAGAAAGCATGTACCGAAAAACCGTATCGTGAGCATAGGCACACGAGAGCAGACAATGAGACATCAAGTAAAGTAAATGTGACAAAATCAGTTGTACAAGCTTAAATTACAGATTCATAAGATTAGTACGTCGAGAAATAATCCAAATAAGAAAACCCTCATATATACACCTTATATCTCATGTCGCCGTTGCCTGAGTTCACACAACCCGATTTGTCTCCTAAACTAAGAAAACAACATAAAATTAATAAAACAGATAAAATTGAATGCGAGCAAAATCAGTCATATAAGCTTAGTTTACGGCTTTATGAGACTAATACGTTGAAGGAAAAATCCAAATAAGAAAATCCTCATATACATACCCTATATCTCATATCACCGTAGCCTGAATTCATACAACCTAAATTGCAAAACAATATGATGAATCATCAATTTGTATTTTATTATTATTATATTTCTCATCTGACCCGTTTGTCTCGGTATGTGTCTAGGCCTTCACACATATACCCATATAAAAACTAGATGAGATATTATTAGAAACTAATGAGAAACCCGGGACCATGGCCAATTGTGTTCCGGAGCTGAGCCGAAACATGCTGACAAGCATTTTGGCGGGAAAGGGTCTTATTTATATGCCTGGGAAGGAGGTAAAATAGTTGCACAACATCCTATACCATTGTAAATGCAATCATAAATTGAAATCCATCAGTTTTTCCTCACTCGATGTAAGTTGTCCTTTTTATTACTGATTATTATGATTATCAGAATATATAAGAGCAAAAGCATGTCAGGTACATGAGTATCAAGAGTGTTCAGGATATTAGTTATTACATTCCTATAATGTGATAATCATAAATCAAGTATTAGCATGGCAGGTGTCAGGTGATAACATGCAGGTAATAACAGGCATGTGTCAGGTGTCAAGTGATAACATGATAAGTGTTAACATATCAACTGAAAGCATGACAAGTGATAAGCATAGCAGATATTTATTGTCGCATAACACAATATGAGAAAACGGTATTGATACTGCGAACACCGTAAAACAATACAGTTTTGAAAAATAATATAAGTAAAGATTTCTAACTCTTCACAACCATCAATAAAATAATTAATTGAACTATCAAGTAGGCAAGCGGGCAAACAACTAAACGAATATCCAAGTAGAGTTAAGTAAAGCTGGAGTGATCGACCGACAGAGAGTTACACTCTCTGTGCTTTAGGGTTGGCCTCGGTCGACCGGACAATCGACCGATAAAGAGTTACATTCTGTGCTTTAGGGGCGGTCGACCGAGCGATCGACCGGCAATCCCAACGGTTGAAAATTTGACCATTGGCGGTCGACCATCCGGTCGACCGACAGGTCATTTCTGACTTGTTCTGAGCCCCAACGGCTATATTTTTCTGGCCTTATAAATTAGGTTCTCTTCGCCTAAATTGAGTTTCTACAGTAAGTTTTTAAACAAGTTTTTAGAGCTCAAAATCAAAATCTCTATTTGTTTTAAAGTTTTGGAAATCAAAAGAAAACAAGTTTTGGAATCTAGTTTCTATTCTTCAATTCCTTTATCATTTCAAGAGTTTTCCCAAGTATTTTTCTTTGTGTTTTTTTTTCAAAAACTTTTGTGCATTCACCTACTTTAGCTATTCATTGCAAATCTATCCTCTAGATCATTGTATTGTGAGAGGTTTTGTTTGTGGTCTTTTGAGATCACCAAGTACTGTTTGTGATTATTGGATCACTAAGTTGTAATTTTCTCTTTCCTTTGTGCTTGGCTTTGTGCCTACCCTATTGTGTAGAGGTGTGAGAGAGTTGGAGTTGAATACTCCTGGTTGTAAGTTATAATTTCTCGGTGGAGGTCCTTTATGGAGGATCCTTAGTGGATAGTTGAAATCCTTCATTGTGAAGGCGGGAACGTAGAGCGGTGGCTCGAACCTTGAAACATATCATCATGTTTGCGTTTGGATCTTTCACTCTCAATTCTCTACTCTTTATATCTTGTATTGCTATTCTTGCTCATATCTATTCATGTTTGATATTATTTATATATTCACATTAGTATTCAACCGAGAGAGCTATTAAAGCATTTCAACTCTTAGATTAGAGGAATCATGAGGAGAAGTTCTAGAGCCCTTCACAGGGAATTCGACTTCACTCTTGGTTATACATTGTGTGGTAGTGTAGAAATTTTTAATTCCACATTATTTGTCCCTAGATTCATGAACACCTATTCACCCCCCCTCTAGGTGTACTTTCAATTGGTATCAGAGCGTACGCTTTTAATATTCAGTTTAACCACTTAGGAGTGTGATCCTTTTATTGCTAATCTAATTATTTGTTTTGCACACTTATTTGTTTATACTCATGAATTATCTTGCACCATCCATGTATGATGTTTCTAACATTAATATGTGAAAGTCTAAAATGAGTGCTTACCTAAAAACTCTAGGATTGCATGTTTATCTTGCCACTACCAAAAAATCTTATGTTGTTAATGGTAAGTATTTAGATGGTAATGCACAAGCCATGGAAGCACTTAAGCACACACTAAGTAAAGAATATTTATCTATGATTTCTCATTGTGATTCAGCTTTTGTAGTGTGGAACACATTGACCTCTCTCAAGGAGTAAGCTTCAAATAATTTGGAGATGAGTTCGAACAATCGTGCTACATGGTTCAAGGAATGACTCCCTTGAGATAAATTCGAATTCTCATCTAGATGATTGTGCTAGTATTTTCAATGATGAACATGATAGTATGGATGCAATATGTTAAATGTAGAGCTTTCAGAGTTTTGTGAAAACTTGCTTTCGAAGTATAAACTTTTGAAAAATAAGAGTTTTGATTTGAAGAAAGAAAATGAATTGTTATTTTCAAAACTCGATTTGATTTTAAAAGAGAAAGTTAAGATTTCAAGCGAAAGGGATTCCTTGAAAACCCAACTTGATCTTGTGTTGAAGGGAAATGAGTTTTTAAAATTAAAAATGATTTGGATGTTGTTGTGAAAAATAATGATATTTTGTCTTCAAGACTTGAATTTATTTTAAAAGAAAATGATTCTTTAAAACAAAATTATTTTGATTTCAAAAGAATTGGATTGCTTGAAAAATAATCTTGCTTCCCATTCTTGTCATGCTTATGTTGACTTATCTCCTAGTGATAAGAATTTAGTTTCACATGTTAGTTCTTCATCTTTTTCTATTGAAAATGATATTTGTGTTTTGAAGAATAATGTAGATTATTTGGGCTCTACTTTGAACCAATTTGCCATGAATAGCAAGAGGTTGGAATACATATTTCGAAAGAAACATACTTCACATATGCATGCGCACCCATCACGGCATGCACATGCTTCTCATATTCACACACATGACTCCATATATGCTAGAGTGTATACTTGTACACATTGTGGTCGTAAAGGCCACCTTACAAAATTTTGTCATGATAGACTAAATGATTTCAATTTTGTAAGTTAAAATGTTTGGGTTAGGAGAAGTACTAACCTTCATGGATCAAAGAAAGTTTGAGTACCAAAAATTACTCTTATTTCTTTTGATATAGGTGTGGGCTCTTACAAGATGTGAGAGACTTGAGCCTTAATGGTGGGTGCGTTTGAGCTAAATGAACACTAACTAGGATGCATCGCTATCAAGAAGTTTTTGTGGGAGGACCACCGTATTTGGAGAAGTAGAGATTAGTTCAATTGGTTTTGATAATTATCTCTATCTTTTATTTTATGTTTTTAGCATATCATGTTTATGTTTGTATATGCTTTTAAATTGAATAGTTTTTAGTGTAACTTGATTTTCATGTTCATTATAGTTAAATATAATGCTTATTAGACTTGTGATATACATATATAGTATTTGAGATACACTCATATTTATATGAATTTATATCTTTATTCTCAATTATTGTTTAGTTGTTGTGTATATTCTAGTGTTAATAATTCTTACATTTACACTAATGATTATATTATTTCATCTTTCATGTTTTGTTATTTTTTTGTGTATAATATTTTGATTACATGTTTAGATGTAATTTTCATTAAAACTTGTGTTTATACTTATACAATTAGTGAGTTACACTTGATTCTTATGTTTGCGTGCTTTATTACTCATGTGTACTCATCACATGTATTTGTATGATCTACTTTTGATAATTCTTGCATTTAAACTTGTACTCCTATACTTGTTTTTATAACACCCTTGACATGTTTTGATTTTAAATGAGAATGTATTTAGCTTCATGTATATGTAAATTTTGTCAAAACTACTTGATATACATGTTCTAACCTTAAGTCACTTACATTATATGCCATATATTTTCTTGTGGACTCACTTCATATTTGGGATAAATATGTGTACTTTAGTTCTTGAAGTCTATATTTACATTCTCTATATGTTTCTTGATAAGTTTTAAAGTAAATGAGATTTCTCATTATTTATGTTTTCATGTTTATGAAAAAAGAATTTCATTTGTTTCGATTGAGCTTCGTTGCCTTATTTCCATGCATATGTTGATTACATGATTTTTATGTACCTTATATTATTTGTTTACTCATGATTTTTGATTCATGAGCATATATGTGCTTGACTGATCTTTGAGTGTCAATTATTGTGTATTTAGCATGTTTTCATGGGATATACATATATTTTGCTCCTTACTTGAAGGATTTCGTACTAGTTTTTAAAATTACTTTAAACTAATTCTTTAATCTTCAATTGGTAGTGTTTTCAACCTATGCTAAAATTATCTTCAAAAATTATTTTTAAAAACTTCAACCTTAGAAGGGCAGTTGGTTGTGCGACCATGTCTTATATGCTCATATTGTATATCTTTTTAAATACGTGCATGATAGAGTGAATGTTATGAGTTATACATGATTCCTATGATATTTCATTTTTTTATACTCATGTTTTCTTATATATATATGCATTATATTTCAATTGGTATTTAAATTGATCATACATACGTATATTTGATTTCTTGTGCTAGCTTAACAATGTTTATACATATATGTTTTATAGCACAAATTATTTTATGCTAACCTTGATTTAGTTCTAAATGTTAATTGGTATCTTTAACTAACTTATGCATTGGTTTTGTTGGTATTTCAAAAATGGGAGAAAATTCTTGATTTTATTTTCAATCAGTATCTTATTCCCACTCTTTTTGAGAAAAATATTTTATTTTAGAAAATACTTATATTTTCTATATTGGTATCAATTGTTTACAATTGGTATCTATATTGCAAAATGGTTTAGAATTTAGAAAGATTGATATCATGGATTATTTACTTTCAATTGGCATAGTTTTTATATGATATCCATGTTGTTTTTCAATTGGTATATTTTTTGGTATTAAAATATTTTTTATTTTTTACTTTAAATTGGTATTTGTTGTTATTTTCTATTGGTATATGTTTTAAATTGATTTTTTGCCTCTTTGTTGATGATTGACAAAAAGGGAAAGAAAGATTAGCTTATATATGTATATTTGAATGATTTTAGTATTTTTACATGCTTATATGTTTTATGCATATTCATATGCATATGTTTTATAATTTTGATATCTAGAGTTCTTATTGCATATCATTCAATTAATATCAGAGTATTAATATATATACATGTTTATTTGTGTTTATGCATAAATATGTTTTTATGTTTAAGTGCTTCATTAAATATCTAAATGTTTATGATATTCATGAGTTAAGTGGGAGCTTCTATGAAGCTTATCTTTAATTCATGCATATATAACCTCATTAATTTTGTCATCATCAAAAAAGGGGAGATTATTGGCCTAGAGGCCTTTCACTCTAGTTTTGATGATGACTAACTTATGAAATTATGTTACTAATGATCTTGTATTTATTAAGTTTCAGATATTGATAAAGATCTTAATTGGTGTTTTAGCTTCAACAAAAGATTCGAAGTCAAGATTCGAAGCTATCATGTGTTGATTCAAGAGCTCGCATTTAAAAATCGCGTCAAGTACTCGAGATGGAGTTAAGCTCGTTTGGATCGTGTTTTGGATCGAGTCGACTTGGAGAAGAAGATCGACAAGAAGACTTTAGTCTAGGTTTGTTTATTAGATTAGATCTTTTGTAAGGATAGAATAGTATTGAATTGTTCAAGTTCACAAACACACAAGTTCATTTATCGCTTTCATGATAAATAGTTTTGGTTTCGGTTTAACCGTTTCGTTTTAAAAGTTTGCGTTTACATGGTTTATATCTACATTTTACATGGTTTATATATATGTTGGGTTCTATCTACACATATTAGAGTTTTATTGTTTAAAAAAACTTATTTCTATGAGTTCATGTGTTTATGTTCAACATGTATACAGTTTTGAGTTTTGAATTATCAAGTATACATATATCAGTTTCATGAATAAATTCCATCAAAAGAAGTTTGCATGGTTTATATGTATATTGAATTTCATCAAATATATTGATGGCTCATATATGTTTAGAAAAACTTATTTTGTTGTATCTAGTTCAGTATTTAAGTTTTGTTTTTATCAAAACTTATTTTGGTATTTATTGTCAAAAATAAGTATATATCATTTACTATGTGTATTGGATTCTATCCATACACACTATGCTTCAAATGTATTTCAATATCTTATTTTTATATTTATACAAGTATATAAAAAAATTAGATTTCTATTTCAATGTTTGGATCTTGAAAAATATGATTTGTGATTTTTGCCTATATTTCTTTATCGCAAAAATAGTTCATATGTTTTTATTGCAAAAATAGTTCAATTATTTGTAAGATGTGTTGATTTATGATCATACATATTTGTACTTCAAAGTATTTATATGAATTTATTTTTGTGAAATTTATAAGGTTTTATTAGAATTTATATGGGTTTCAAAGTCCAAGTTTTAAACACTCAAAATTGCAGTTTTGGGCTGCTTATGGTCGACCGATCATCAACCGCAGGCTGGCTCGTTGGACTGACCAATTAACCAACGTGCACAAATGCACATGTCTAATGGGCGGTCGACTAACCGGTCAACCGCAGGCTGGACCGGTCGACCAATCGATCGACCGACGTGCACAAAGGCACATGTCTAATGGGCGGTCGACCGACCGGTCGACCGACCGATTGGCTCAACCCTGCTTTCGGGTTGGCCCCGGTCGATCGGGCGGTCGACCGACAGAGTTACATCTCTGTGCTTTGGGGCTGTCGACCGAGCAGTCAATAGCAACCCCAATGGTTAAAAATCAGACCGTTGGAGGTCGACCGACAAGTCATTTCTGACCTGTTCTGAGCCCCAACGACTATATTTTTCTGGCCCTACAAATTGGGTTTTCTTGGCCAGATCTTGTCATGATTTTTAAGAGCAAAAATTCCTATCTTAAACTGAGTTTCTACAACAAGTTTTTAAATAAGTTTTTAGAGCTTCAAAATCAAAATCTCTATTTGTTTTAAAGTTTTGAAAAATCAAAAGAAAATAAGTTTTGGGAATCCAGTTCTATTCTTCAATTCCTTTATCATTTCAAGAGTTTTCCAAGTATTTTCCTTTGTGTTTCTTTTCCAAAAACTTTGTGTACTCAACTACTTCTTAAGCTATTCATTGCAAATCTATCCTCTAGGATCATTATATTGTGAGAGGTTTTATTTGTGGTATTTTGAGATCACCAAGTAATATTTGTGATCATTGGATTACCAAGTTGTAATTTTCTCTTTGCTTTGTGCTTGGCTTTGTGCTTGGCTTTGTGCCTACCCTCTTGTGTAGAAGTGTGAGAGAGTTAGAGTTATGTACTCTCGGTTGTAAGTTTTAATTCCTCATGGAAGTCCCTTTATGGAAGATCCTTAATGAAAAGTTGAAATCCTTCTGTGTCAAGGCGGGAACGCAGAGCGGTGGCTCAAATTTTGAAATATATCATTGTGTTTGTGTTTGGACTTTCTCTCTCAACTTTCTACTCTTTATATCTTGCATTGCTATTCTTGCTCATATCTATTCATACTTGATATTGTTTATGTGTTTACACTAGTAGAGCTATTGAAGCAACTCAACTCTTAGTTTAGAGAAATCGTGAGGAGAAGTTCTAAAACCCTTCACGGAGAATTTGGCTTTACTTTTGGTTATACATTGTGTGGTAATGTAGAATTTTTTAATTCTGCATTATTTGTCCCTGGATTAGCGGTACACCTATTCACCCCCCTCTAGGTGTACTTTTAGTATACACCTACACTAATACAAATACAAAGGCTATAACATAAATACAATTATCCCAGAATACAATACGAAATATAAAAATGCCCGTCGAAGCGGGTACCCAATAAAGTAAGAACACTCGCCTAAATCAACAAAAAATACTGTGAAATCTGGAACTCTGAAAACATTCGCACGTGCACCCAATAAGTGAGAGAATGGAGACAAGAGAAAGTTAAAGAGAGAAAGATTTAGAGAAAGAGTGATCTAGAGAGAGGAAGAAAGAAATTAAGAGAAAGAGAGTGGGCAGCAACCCCAACTCACCCATGGGCTCAGGGGGATCCCCCGGCCACGTCTAGGCATGTGGCCAGCAGGCGCCGGCCGGCGCGACCACCCAGGGGTTGAGAGGGGAGGGGGAGGTGGTGTTGGGTTGAGGTGCTTTAGGTGGAGAAGTTTGAAGTGGTGGTGAATTTGAGTTGGAGAAAGAGATTGGTGATGGGAATTGGAGATGGAAGTGGTAAAATTTGAAGGATAGGGGAGAAGGAGGGGAGTTAGTGGTTATTGTCGGGATGATTGGTGGAGGAATTGGGTGATGGGTGAAAGAATTGGAGATGGAGAGCAGATAGTGGTGGGGATTTTGAAGGAGGAAGAAGATGGGGATGTTGGTGGATTTTGATAAAATTGAAGGAAGTGAGAGATGGGAGGTGGCTGTGGGTGGTTGAGGCACTGGATATGGCGGTGGAAGTGGTGATGGTGGAGATGAATGTGAGAAAGAAGAAAAGGGAAGTGGATGAGTTGGAGTTGAAAGAGGAGGAGGGAGAGTCGAGGAAGATGGTGGCCGAAGTGGGGCCCGCCGCCATCCTAGATCACTGGCCTGGGTCATCGGAGGGTGCGCCAGAGGAGGAAGGCGCCGGGCTGTGGAGCTGAGTGGTCGATCGTGGCTGTTGGAGAAGAGAAGAGGGAGATTGTGAGAGTGAAAGAGAGAAATAGAGAGTGAGATTAAGAGAGAAAGGGAGATTAATAGAGGGGAAGGGGGACCCCCACGTCCAAGCCAGGATGAGCCTCTCGTCGAGCTGAGACCCGCGTTGGGTGATGTCCACGTTTGGCTTGGAGGGAGAAGGGAGGAAAGAGAATGAGTGGACGGGAAAAGATATTTTGGGGGGATTGTGTGGAGGAGAAAATGGGAAAAAGAAAAAGGAAAAAGGAAAAGAAAAAGAAAAAGAGAAAGAAAAGGAGAAGAAAAGGAAAAAGGAAAATAAAGGAAAAGAAAAGAAAATATCCGGTAAAAACTCCGGATCCGAGAAAATACTAACAAACACCGAGAATGTTGGAATAATAAAGTAATTCAGAAAGGTCTCCAAAAATTCTCCAAATAATATTATACTGAGCTACATGGTGAAATTTGATTTAAGAAATTCAATTCCATTTTCAAATTAAAAATCCTGAAATCAATCGGTGATACCGGTCGACACCAAATCGTCGAATTTTGATTAATTCAGAAAAATTTCAAAAAATGCATTAAAATAGAAAATATGATACTTAGGAATAATGTGAAAGTAGATTCTAGAAATTCAACTCTATTTGTAAATTAAAAAAAAATCTGAGAATCGATCGGCGATACCAATCGATGCCGATTTTGAAGTATTTTTAATTTAACTCAGAAAAATTTCAGAAAATCACGAAAAATCTAAAATATTGAAGAATAGTATTTTAATTGAAATTGGTCAAATCTGACTAACAAAAAGGTTAAATCGAGCAGTATACTGAGATCGGCTCCCAGGTTCAGACTAGGGCTGACTCTAAGTCTGAAAATCAGAATTCGATACCAACTAATAATATAAGTAATCAAAAATTAAAAATAAATACGAGGAAATCAAAAAATTATTGAAAAATCAAAACACGTATTTAGGTACGTATTCTGGAGATGGAGTGTTACATATTACTTGAAGGGTAATACGGTTACAAGGCAAGTTGTAACTTCTATTGGTTCGGATGATAATTGTACCTAGTAAGGCACATGAGGCTCAGACATACAGGTGAAAAGTCTTTAAAAGCTCTAGCAAATCAAGATTTGTTACAAGGTGCCAAGGCCTGCAAATTAAAATTTTGTGAGCATTGTGTAATCGGAAAGAAGACCAAGGTGAAATTCGGCACCGCGATTCATTACATCGAGGGAATTCTTGACTATGTTCACACGGATATTGGGGACCTATCAAGACAACATCTATTGGAGGTATCTACTACTTTGTCTTTTATTGATGATTACTGTTGACACTTAAAAAAGACAAGATTCTTATTGGTCCGAACAATGTCTAAACTTGTTGACATTTACAAGTGACAGACGAGCTGAAGACCAGTTTTCACCCATCTCTAAGGGACAAGGAAGCAACTTGGACTCCACTGATCCAGCAAGCAGACAGTGAACCCGGATTGTTTCTAAACAGACCTCAGCAGGTCTAAGGTGCTAGCACTTAGCATTACATGAGCCCAAAGGGATAGCCTCGCTTGAGAGGCTAATATCACTCGACTTCGCCTTGAAGCCATTCAAAGCCTCGCCAAGAAGCTAACTCGCAAACTTCGCCACAGAGGACTTCCAGCTCCGCCAAAGGGTTTCTTTCGGACTTCGCCAGAAGCTGCTTCTAGCCCCGCTACGAGCTCAATGCGGGCAGCGCCACTATTGGTCTACCATGGTCAACCTTTGACCAATCAAATCTCCAGATGAGATCGGATCCAATTAGATCAAATCCAATCAAGATCAAATCAGAGATCAAATTTGGCAGTTGATTGCCACAATCTCCTGACTCTCCTAAAACGAGTAAGAAGATCAGGAAAAATCCTCTAACGATATGTAAAGGATCAAGAGGGTCCACCGACCTGCCAATTCTAGCTTCGCAGAAGCTGATCTTAGCCTCGCAGCAAGGCTACTTTTCAGATTTAAACAGATTCGATTCAATCTGTTTCCATATCTTCAAGGGACGGTTATACCCTTGCTCTCCCTATAAATAACCCGCCAGGGGTACAGAGAGAGACACACAGAGAGAGATCGATCGATCGGGAAAAAGAGGACTCCACAAGCAGAGGCTTCTTCACGACGTACAGTGCGCTCTCGAATTCAGAGACCTTTTAGAGAATTGCTTTCTCTATCCAGGGTGTTGATACCCTAACATCGTCCTTCTTCTCAAGGAATCTCCGGAACCAGGCGAGAAGGAATTCCTAATTGAAGGCGATTTTGAGAAGCAGCAAGAGGGTTCTACCAACCTTCTGTTCTCTGATTCCCGGAACCAGGCGAGAAGGGAATCTCATCGCTTGCATCGTCAAAGGGACAAAGTGGTCGCGCGCTGACCAGACTCCTATCGGCACACTTCTCCAGAATCTCTGAGGAGATCTACTTGTAATCTTTTTAAGAATACTTGTAATTTAGCTCCTCAACCCTTTTATTGTAAGTTTTCCCCTTTGCAAATATAATGGAAAACAAGATGGCGACTCCGCTGGGGAAGAAATTCTCCACTGTCGAGAATCAAGTGTCGCAATGCGACAAACAGACCTTCGGGTCTAACTCTGAATTCAGAAAAGCCGGTGCAGCCAGAGCCCCTCTGGCTAAATCTTCAAGGAAAGTCTCTGCGGAGACTAAAAAGGTTCCCTGCGAACCTGCTGCAGTCCTCTGGCGCAACAAGGAAGCACGTCCGCAGTCTGATTCCTTTACTTGTGAGAACTTGGTGGTTCAGTTCGATCAAGGAAGATTTGAAGAAGTCCTCTCTGGGGGTGGCCCAATGCTTCGAGCACGGAAGCATAGGAGGGTTTCCACGACCAAGGTTTCAAATCAGAAACCGAAAGCAGAATTCTGCCAACACCCCTCAGCCTCGTGTGTGGCTAATCAGGTTCCTTGCGAACCTAAGTCTCCTCTGTCAAGGCGGATATGGAAGCCTAAATAGAAGTCTTCAACCGAAGCTTCAGGCGTAGCTACGCCTAAACCGCGCCTCTCCCGCGAAGAAAAAGGCAAGATGTCTGTCTGCTCCAATCATAAAGTTACAACGACAATCATACCGTCACACAATTCAAGAGCAGCGATGCCTCGCGCCGGCCTCGTTCTCATGAGCGAAGCTACTGTACCACAGCGTACGCGCAGGGTTCATGACCGCAAAGCCGAAGCCAAAGTACCATCTAAGGCTAATTACCTTCGCAGCAGCATAGCGGGTAAAGCACCACAGCGTGCTCCGCTTTCCAGTGCGTCAAGCGCTAAGTTCGCATCTGATGGCGAAGCTAGAACCAAAGCACTATTCAGTGCTAATCCCATCTGCAGGGATAAAAGAAGCAGGACATCGCCCTATGTGCGATCCAAAAGAGCCTTTGCGCTCGATTGCAGGGACCCAACCGGGTCTGATTTGAGGAAATTATTGACGGATAGACAAACCTCTTCCCCCTGTTGTCAACAAGTGGGATGTCAGCTGGTGACACTCCACTCTGTCCATTGCCGGCTGGGACCAATCCCCGCCATGCCTCCAAGACGACGGTCAGTTTTTGATCGGCTATCGGTGCAAGCCCCGATGAAACACCGCAAAAGGAGCATCTCGCGAGATCTACCCTCTGCATCCGTCAACATGACCGGAAGAGGACGAGAGTCCCCAGATCCAGATTACAGCCCAGGCTTAGGCGAAGTCTTGGTGCATGAGGAAGGTGTTTTCCGAAACACCAGATCCAGGGTGGCGATACCCTACACTTATGAACAGCCTTCTTCCTCGACGGCCCTAGCCTCGTCACAGCCCAGGAGATCACTCCAATCATCGGACGAAGAAGATGAAGATAGTGGGTACGCCTCTTCGGCGACCGTTAGCTCAGTGCGAACAGACAGAGCATCAGTCAATATGGCTGATAACGTCAACGACGATCTTCGTCGGCGCCTGGAAGCTCAGGAGCAAACTTCCAAGACTCAGCAAGAGGCTCTGGACAATATTCAACAGATGCTCGCACAACTCCTCAGTGACCGGAACAACAATGATGCTGGGAGCAATCACGATGAAGAGGGACATTTCAACAATGAGCAGCCAAAGTTGGAGAAATCCAAGGAGGGTTCTTCCTTAGACGCCGAAGTCCTTAAGGGCCTCTAAGCTCAGATCGCATCCCTGGCTCAGAGGGATGAATTAAAGAAGGTAGGGGCAGTCCGTCCTTATCCGCTAGAGTGGGATTCGGTGCCATACCCACCGAAGTTCAAACCACCAACGCTGCATACCTATGATGGAAAGAGCTCGCCAAATCAGCACATCTACTATTTCCGGTCTCAGACTGGTAATGTTATAAGCAATGACGCCATCATGGCTTGGCTTTTCATTGGCACCTTAAAGGGGATGGCATTTGACTGGTTCCGAAGTCTCCCCTCGGGCTCTATCAACTCCTGGATCGACCTGGAAACTCGGTTCCTCTCTCGTTTCTATGACGATACCGAAGTGACCATGGACAAGCTCCTGTCCACTGTGCAGAGGAAGGGCGAATCTGTCCATGACTACATTGAACGGTTTAGAAACTTATCCTTGATGTGCCCAGCAGGGATGCCATTACCCATGCTCTTACAGACATGCAGACACAACTTCCTAGACCAAGTCGAAGTTCGCATGGGGGCTGTCAAAGCCCACACCTGGAAAGAATTGGTCGAACAAGCTGAGATAGCCGAGAAGTCGGCTAAAAAGTTCGAACCATCCGCCCCTAGAGGTAAGTGGGGGATGAACAACAAAGGGCGTAGCGACCTACCGCAATCTTCTCAAGCTAAAGGCAAAGAGACTATGTCTGTGGAGTTATCCGGAGATGTGCAATCTAAAGCCAAGAAGAGCGGCTTCAACAATCAGGAGCCTAAGTTCCCTCCAAAGCAGTACTCCTTCAAAGATGATCAGGTGGTCACGATATTTCATCTGCTCCACAAAGGGAACAAAATGAAGCTGCCAGATGCTCTGCGTCCCAATGAGATAGGACGCACAAACGACCCTAAATACTGCCTCTACCATAGGATGATCCACCATCCTACTGACAAGTGCTATGTCCTCAAGGACAGAATACAAGCCCTGGTCGATGCCGGGGTTCTGACGTTGAAAACGGAGCAGAAGAAAGTCACTGCCAATATGGTGACTCTTGAGTTCGGCAAAGCTCCAAAGGTCACAGTTCCTGACGGAACTTATTCCGTCCCTGCGCCACGGTTGGAAGTCAAGCATCCTCCAGCTACAGCTCAAAACAATAAGGGTCTTGTTTCCTTAACATTAGAGACATGAGAAGTCATGTGGATACATCCAGACCTCGTCCAAGACGTACAGCGGGATCCAAAGCAGCCCCACTCAAAGGGCAAGTCTTGCAATGTCATCTCCATCCTGCCAGACGACGGCAATCTTACATCGGCTTCCCTCAGTGATTCAGAAGGAGAAAAGCTTGCTTGCACGGCGCAAACCGATACGCCTCAACAGACGGGAACCCGATCCGGGAAATCATACTTGAGGCGGTATGAAAAGTCTACTGACGAGACACAACAGCAAATGACGTCAGTACAAGCACCAGCATCCACTCCAATCCCAGCAAAGGGAAAAGAAAAGCCTAAAGAGGTACGGTTCGACCATGTGTTGAAGAAACCACCAGGCCAAGGGTTTAATACGCCCTTTCGGTTTGACATATTGGCTCAGCTGGTCAATATCCCAGCTCGTATCACCATACACGAGCTCCTTCGCCTCTCAAAAGAGACAAGAGAAGCACTCCGGGATGCGCTAGCCAATTCAGAATCCTTTCTGACATGCATGCCTGAAGCCCCTAATGATGACGCTCAGTCTTCTTGCCCAGAATGTCATCATGCACGATCAAAGGTGCCCGCTATTACCTTCACGGCGGAAGATATGCTTCTCAAAGATAACAAGCACAATCGACCTCTGTACTACACCGGATATATCGGTTCAACATGCATTGAGAGGGTACAAGTCGATCCAGGGTCTGCACTCAGCATCATCCCCAAAAGGCTTCTCTATTTCCTCGGCATACCGCTGTACAGGTTGTCCGCAACCACTACTACAATATACGGTTTCAACGCCGGGAGCAGTCATCCACTAGGGAAAATTCGACTCCATTGCAGAATGGGAGCCTGAAGTCAGAAGTGACATGCTATGTCATCGACGCTGACACATCATATAACCTGCTGCTGGGACGGCCATGGATCCATGCCAACTGGATTGTTCCCTCTACTCTGCACCAATGCTTCAAATATGTTGAAGATGACGCGACAGTACGAACTGTCTTTGCTGAAAAGCAACCATTTAAAGGGGTGGAAAACTACTTCACTGACGCTCTCCTGTATCAAGAGGCCGGTGGAGCACTCAAAGAACCGTTGCCGGACGATGATGAAAGTGGCAACGAGGCGGATTCAGAATCCGAAGCAGGCATGCCAGCCATTCTGATTGGCGAACCAATTATAGCATGTCTCAATAATCCCCTATGTAATACTCCTTCAGAGGATGAGGGTGAATGGGTAATTAATGATAATATTTCTTTTGATTATCCCGCGACTATTGGGCTATTTGAATCCATTACGGGTAGCTCTCTGCACATGCCTTTACACAAGCCAAGTGCGTCCAGTACGCCCATGGAATCCGCAGAGGAAGCTGTCTTGGTGATCCCGCCATCCAAAGAAGGTCAGTTACCGATAATCTTCGGTAGAACCCAACCACGGGGACCCACAGCCGCAGATTCAAGTTCAGATTCAGACACTCCACAATTCTTTCATTACGCGCGGCCAGCGCGCGATATTATGAAGAAAATGGGGTACGACTTGAAGCATGGAGCAGGCCTGAATTTCGGAAAAGAAAGGCGCGGTTTGATGCGGAATTTTGTGCCTAAAGGGAAGCCTGCAAACTACTATGATAGTACACGCAGGGGTTAGGGTATGTTACACCCACATCGTCAGCAACGGTTCAGGCCAAGGACGACGGATCAGTTCCATCACATTCGGCTTCATCCTCCGAGTGGGACTCCGATATCAGCATAGGAGGAATGTTCAAATACCTCACTGCTAATATGACCTCAAGCAGTCAATTGGAGCCCGTAGAAGCCACTGACGAGGAGCAATGGGCCCAGCAATTAGACCTTCAATGGGAAAAACGATTCGAACTGCGCGAGCCACCCACTGAAGACAAGGTGATGCAGGTCAATCTGGGTAGTCAAGACCACCCCAAGCCCATCTTTATAAGTGAAAGCCTATCACTTATAGAAAAGGAGGAATTGATAATGCTCGTGAAGGAGTATATAGATGTCTTCGCATGGAGCTACGAAGATATGCCCGGACTTGATCCACAGGTCGCTATGCACCGTCTGAACATCAAGACCGACGTCAAGCCAGTCAAGCAGCAACAACGTCGGTTTCGCCCGAACATTATGGAAGCTATTGAAGCCGAAGTTCACAAGCTCATTGCATGTGGCTTCATCCGGGAAGAACAACATCCTGATTGGGTAGCTAACATCGTCCCCATCCTCAAAAAGAACGGGAAAATACGGATCTGCATCGACTACCGTGATCTCAATACGGCCTGTCCCAAAGACGAATTCCCACTGCCCATCACCGACGTCATGATCGACAACACATGTGGATTCGAAAGAATGTCTTTCATGGACGGCTTTTGTTGACTGATTTTTCCTGCACACAAAAATTAGAATATTAGATTAAGAATAGATCGTGCGAGGAATCAGTTCTAATCCGCGGTAGCAGGGCTATGCGGGTCGTGATCCTCAAGGAGGGACTGCGATAGAAGCGTTAAGCAAGTTTCTCTAAAAATTTATCTTTTTTAGTTAATTTGTTAGTCACGATGGTATTTACAAAGAAAAGTGGTATTTACAATGAGTTGTGGGAAAGAATATTGGAGAGGTGTGGATTTGATCTACAAAAAAGAAAAGAAAAGAAAAGAATAGAAAACTAACCTTGGTTGGAGAAAATATGCGAAACCTAACACTTTCTACCTTATTTCGGAGGCATTGAACGTATAAACCTTGGGATCGAACTCAGTCCGTTGTCGCATTAGGTCATCAAGCCTTGGGCAAGCATGAGTTGATACGCCTCGAGGAGGAGAACATCGCCATGGAATATCGTTGGAACCTACTAATCTTCGGTATACTTGTGGTTCGGTAAACGCTCGCGTGCTCGTCAAAGATCAACAAAAAGAAACACAGTAGAAAAGAAAGAGAAAACAAAGAAAAGCAATGACATAAGAACAAAATAAAAATTACCTTTTTATTGATTACAATGGAAGAGAAGAGAATCATCTGTCGGTGTCATCCTCAACAAAGCCATCTCCCTCACTTACATAAAAATTACAAAAAGAAAAGAAAACCTAGAAGAAACCCTAAAAATCTGAACTTTGGCCCTTTGCTGGACGCTGGACACCCTTTGCGTTGCACTGCAGGTGATATTTATAGGTGCAGAAGGCTACAGAGTCCCGGATAAACGTGCCAACGAAATCTGGTCCAAGGATAAGCTCAAAGTGCCACGTTTCCGCGGCTTTTGCCGCGGATCCGCGGCCTGGTAGAGTCGGCTGGCCACGCGCTTTGGCGCGTGGCCTCTCCTGGTCCGTCCCTGTGGGCTTCTGCTTCTGGAAGTTTGATCCTGGCCTTTTAATCTGGATTTTCGAGATAACTTGGTAATCAAGTTACCCTTAATCCAGATTTCTTCAAATCTTCTCTCCACGAAATTCCTCTTTATCTTGGCCTTTTATCCTCATCTTGCAGGTGTTTAGGGTTGGATAGAAGTCTATCCTTCCATCATCTTTGATATTTGCAACTTTAGCCCTTGTATATTTGCACTTTGACAATTGATATTTGCACTTTAACTCTTGGGCTTCAAATATGGGCTTAGATCTGGGCTTTTGGGCTCTTTAGGCTTTATTTATTGTTAAAATAACAATTCGAGGCCTGCACACAATAAATTACAAATTATTAATAAATGTGCAGAATTAAATGAATAAATATGAAAATGTGATGGTAAATATGATGATAAAAATGCACTTTTGACTACCAATCACACCCCCACACTTATCTTTTTGCTCGTCCTCGAGTAAAAACAAAGAAAAAGAAAAAGTTAATCTAACCTAACTCACTTTCGTAGGAATCACGGTTGCACTTAGCACGTGCAACAAGCCGTTAAACCCCTAGGTTACCCTAGAGGACGAGTGTTGTCTCGTGAGGGTTTTCAGCGGATTGCACCCACAAAATCCATAAAAAGGAAAATATTTGAATTATTATTGAAGAGACTAAGTAGTCTATAAGTTTTAGGATCCTCATTTTTATTCATTCTTCAAACCTAGTCTTTATAAAGTTAATTGTTATTCATTTTAGGTAAGGATTAAAATTGAATTTCTAATATAGTCTTTTTCGTTACCAAAGTCATACACACCCTTGTGAATCTAGGAATTCCTTAACTTGGACTCTCATGCCTCTTTATTATTTTTATAACATCATCTAATTTTCTTTCGTGTAAGTATCAAGGCTTCTTGAGGCCCTCATACCTAACTAATTGATTATTAGATGTGTTAATATCTATTTTTTTTTCTTTTTCTTCTTTTTTTTTTTGCATGTATAACTCATCTAATTTTCTTTCGTATAAGTATCAAGGCTTCTTGAGGCCCTCATACCTAACTAATTGATTATTAGATGTGTTAATACATATATTATATTTCTTAGTCTTCTTAGGCTTTCTAATCCACCCATGTAACGAACTTAAAGTCGATGACTCCCAAACCGGTTGGCTTTAGGGCACCAAGTGAGAAAACACCCCGCGGACTCAAATTCGAGTGAACTAGGCCCCAAAACTAAGGACTTTATTTTATTTACTCACCTTTAGGCATGAATACTTATGCTTCTTGAGGCACATGTATCAGCTTAATTGGTGATTTTTTTTTTTCTTTTTTTCTTTTTTATGAGGCACAAGGTCTTTGTCTTAGAATCCTAGATATGCATTTGGTATGCACATTTCATTAAGGTAAAAATCAAGACTAATTATTTATTCAATTTCTCTCCTATACCTAAAAATTTAAACAATTTATTTATTTTGACCAAGTTTTTAGAAATCCTAATCATGATTTTCCTAATCCTTAAAACTAACTTAGATTTCTTTCAAAAATAAGTCAAAATATTTCCTTTTTATAACATTTTTTTTTTTAAATTTTTTTTTTTTTATTAGCAAATTTTGTTAGTGTCTACCTATGTTAGTATGTTAGTAAAGCCCACCCCCACACTTATCTCATGCATTGTCCTCAATGTATGAATGAATGCATATATGCATGAAACAGAACAAGGGAAGGCGGAAGTTACCTTAGGGTGGTGGTTCCGGAGGTGGTCTAATTGGTCCACGAAATGCGGCCCAATCAAGATAACAGAAAATTTGGTGGAACCCACCAGAAACTTTCCTTACATAACCCACTAAAATATATGTATAATCATTTTTTAGAATTTCCACCCCATCAAATTTCCAAATTTCATAATAAATTTCAGAGTTAATTGTCTCAACCTCCTTGTCCCAAAATGGAGTATGAAAAGATGGAATGATTGACTTGGACATGGGAAGTACGGGAACGAATACTGACTCAGGGAAGAAGCTCAAATCAAGTAAGGGCTCAGGAGTCGGGCTAAGTTCGAGAAGTGGGTCCAAGTCAAAAAATTGAAACTCAAGTCCACAATCATCTTCCCACAATGGAATGTGACTCAATGGTGGTGATTCAAGTTCAGGAATGATAGATGTGGGAATCAAAACTGACTCTAAAATATTACCTAAGTCGGGTAACAAAACAGGAGTCAATAATGATTCAGGAATTTGAACTTGATCATAGATTTGAGAATCTAGGTCACATTCGAGTTCTAATTCGGGAAAGGAAAAACTTGCCAAATTATCAGAATTTGAAGTTTCGGCAAGTTCACAAGATGGTACTGAATTAGAAACTTGTTGTTCCAAGCAACTTGGTTCGTCGGCTCTAATCAAGTGGTCATCGATATCAGAATCAGCCGGCCGGTGTAAGCATTCCACCATCAAATCTATGTCATGATCACGGGCTAATTTAGCCTCAGTCATGGCAGCTAGCATCCCTTCATAGTCGATAGGTGGATCATATTCTGATTGGACTTGAAAATAGGAAGGGTAATCGTGATAAATTTGTGAGTCGGTGGACTCACGTATCATCATGTCTAAAATTGATGGTGATTTTTGCTTGGACTCATTCCTACTCATCATTTCCAAGATAGATGGATTTCTATTCTGAATGGGTGGATCTGAGTATGAATTTTGGGAAGAATGTGGACTAGATGGATATGAAGGACAATTAGGTTGAGAATTAGACTCGGGGGACTCGAAACCCCATGAACTCTGTGACGAGTTGAAATTATTATGAAGATTATAGTCATAAGATGGAGTGTGTGGGTTATATTCATTCGGATAAGACCATTCCGGCACACTAGATTGGTCAAAGTTAGGGTATGCCGGGTTGGTAATATCCGAATAATAGTTAGGGGTGTAATATGGATTAAAATTGGAATTATTATTATATGCCATATCACACCAACACAAACAAAACAAACAAATAAAAAAACAAAAAGAAAAATTCTAATCTAAGTTAGGGTAGACCTATGACCTAGACGACTCCTAACTGGTTAGACTTTCCACGGGAGGTCGGGTGTAGACTTTGACCACAAGTTAATCAGTCAGGTCGGGGCAAGAGTGGTGGGAGGTTTTCCGTCAAAGACGTTCCTTAATTAAATAACCACCACACTTCGAGCTTTCGGCCCTCAATCCCCTTCCTAGACACTGATTTGGCAAGAGTCAACTTCCAACACCGTTCCCCCTTAGGATAATCTCCTAATTGAGTCCGAGATGTCCCTAGGGCCAACGTCTACTAATTTTTAAGTTAGGCTTGGGTTAGTGAGTGCTTGGGATATGATTTTTGGGCTAAGGAAGGGTGATGAAATCCCCACCTTATCTTGTTAATGGGTTATGCCCTTAAGATGAATTCGTGCAAGTGTACAAGATAAATAAATAGAATTCACTCAAAGCAGATAATCAACCAAGAGATGATTCCTATTCTACATGCAATGCGTACGTACCTTGCTTCTCCAGCACTCTTCAACAGTAAATAAAAATAATTGAAAAGACACGTGCCTAATATGCAAACGTCTAATCAATTTTTATTTTTAACAACCAATGATTTACTGTTGAATTATTAGCAATTTACAGGTGTATCACAGAACAAAACAGAATATATCAGTAAGCAGTATTTTAATTTACAGAGACCTGCAAAAAAATTCAGTGAGTAGTTCACTGCAATTGCCGCGGATCCGCGGCTCTGGCCGCGTTTCCGCGGCAAAGTTGCAGGTCCTCGTGCTCTGCCTTCGAGGGCAGAGACACAGGATAGCTATATGTCCACTGCTGCGATAAGTTTCTGTTTCCTGTTCTCCAAACCTGCAAACAGAAAAGAATAAAGAATTAGTTAAAAATTAAATTTTTTTTTGTTTTAGAGATAACTTACCGTCCCTCCCCGGCAACGGCGCCAATTTTGTTGACTGATTTTTCCTGCACACAAAAATTAGAATATTAGATTAAGAATAGATCGTGCGAGGAATCAGTTCTAATCCGCGGTAGCAGGGCTATGCGGGTCGTGATCCTCAAGGAGGGACTGCGATAGAAGCGTTAAGCAAGTTTCTCTAAAAATTTATCTTTTTTAGTTAATTTGTTAGTCACGATGGTATTTACAAAGAAAAGTGGTATTTACAATGAGTTGTGGGAAAGAATATTGGAGAGGTGTGGATTTGATCTACAAAAAAGAAAAGAAAAGAAAAGAATAGAAAACTAACCTTGGTTGGAGAAAATATGCGAAACCTAACACTTTCTACCTTATTTCGGAGGCATTGAACGTATAAACCTTGGGATCGAACTCAGTCCGTTGTCGCATTAGGTCATCAAGCCTTGGGCAAGCATGAGTTGATACGCCTCGAGGAGGAGAACATCGCCATGGAATATCGTTGGAACCTACTAATCTTCGGTATACTTGTGGTTCGGTAAACGCTCGCGTGCTCGTCAAAGATCAACAAAAAGAAACACAGTAGAAAAGAAAGAGAAAACAAAGAAAAGCAACGACATAAGAACAAATAAAAATTACCTTTTATTGATTACAATGGAAGAGAAGAGAATCATCTGTCGGTGTCACCCTCAACAAAGCCATCTCCCTCACTTACATAAAAATTACAAAAAGAAAAGAAAACCTAGAAGAAACCCTAAAAATCTGAACTTTGGCCCTTTGCTGGACGCTGGACACCCTTTGCGTTGCACTGCAGGTGATATTTATAGGTGCAGAAGGCTACAGAGTCCCGGATAAACGTGCCAACGAAATCTGGTCCAAGGATAAGCTCAAAGTGCCGCGTTTCCGCGGCTTTTGCCGCGGATCCGCGGCCTGGTAGAGTCGGCTGGCCACGCGCTTTGGCGCGTGGCCTCTCCTGGTCCGTCCCTGTGGGCTTCTGCTTCTGGAAGTTTGATCATGGCCTTTTAATCTGGATTTTCGAGATAACTTGGTAATCAAGTTACCCTTAATCCAGATTTCTTCAAATCTTCTCTCCACGAAATTCCTCTTTATCTTGGCCTTTTATCCTCATCTTGCAGGTGTTTAGGGTTGGATAGAAGTCTATCCTTCCATCATCTTTGATATTTGCAACTTTAGCCCTTGTATATTTGCACTTTGACAATTGATATTTGCACTTTAACTCTTGGGCTTCAAATATGGGCTTAGATCTGGGCTTTTGGGCTCTTTAGGCTTTATTTATTGTTAAAATAACAATTCGAGGCCTGCACACAATAAATTACAAATTATTAATAAATGTGCAGAATTAAATGAATAAATATGAAAATGTGATGGTAAATATGATGATAAAAATGCACTTTTGACTACCAATCAGCTTTTCAGGGTACAACCAGATTAAGATGTATCCCGACGACGAGAAGCATACTTCGTTCCGAACACCATTGGGGGTATACTGCTACACTGTAATGCCCTTCGGACTGAAGAACGCCGGAGCAACCTATCAGCGGGCAATGAGTATGATCTTTCGCGATCATCTCCGAAAAACGGTGGAGTGCTATGTTGACGACATCGCCGTCAAAAGCCGCAACAAGAATGAACATCTTCGCGACCTGAGAACGATGTTCGACATAATGCGGGCTCATCAACTGAAAATGAACCCAACAAAATCCTTTTTGGGAGTGTCAAGCGGCAAATTCCTTGGGCTTATTGTCACATCGAAAGGGATTCATCTTGACCCAGACAAAGTCAAAGCCATTCAGAGCATGCATCCACCGAGGAATCTCAAAGAGCTTAGAGGCTTGCAAGGCAGGCTGGCTTATATCAGAAGATTTATTGCAAATCTCTCAGGCCGCTGTCAACCGTTCACCCGACTCATGAAAAAGGGTGCTTCCTTCACATGGGATCAAGCTTGCCAAGAAGCTTATGAAGACATCAAGAGGTATCTCACAAGACCTCCAGTCCTGGTGGCCCCTACATCAGGGAAACCATTCTTGCTTTATGTAAAAGCTCTGGACTACTCTCTCGGTGCCCTCCTCGCTCAAAAGGACGACAATGGCCACGAGCAGGCCATTTATTATCTGAGCAGAACTCTCATAGGAGCGGAATCTCGCTACAACCCTATCGAGAAAGAGTGTTTAGCTCTCGTCTTCGTTGTTCAGAAGACACGACATTATTTGGTTGGCCAGACCATACATGTCATCTCCAGAGTAAACCCATTGTATCTTCTTATGACAAAGCTAGGATCATTGAATTCAAGACTGGCTAAGTGGGCACTTTTATTGTCTCAATATGACATGACCTTCATCCCTCAGAAGGCGGTTAAAGGCCAGGCTCTTGCAGAGTTCTTGGCTGCTCATCCAGTTCCGGAACATTCAAAGCTTCACGAAGACATCCCTGATGAGGTCTTCGAGTCTAATGCAACCTCAGAAGAGGAAGTATGGCAGATGTTCTTTGATGGAGCATCGCGAATGGGCCCTAAAGGCAAGATTATTGCCGGAGTGGGGGTTGTGTTTATCTCCCCGCAGAACCATGTTCTTCCCAGAGCATTTTCTCTGACAGAATCGTGCTTCAACAATGTAGCAGAATACAATGCTTTGCTCATTGGCCTTCAGCTCGCCCATGGAATGGGAGTACGCTACCTTGAAGCCTACGGCGATTCAAAACTGATCATCAATCAGGTTAAAGGCGAATACGAAGTCCGCCATGAGGACTTGGTGCCTTATTACCATACAGCCATCGAATTGGCTAACCTATTTGAAGGTTTCTACATCGGGCATGTGTCTCGATCTCAAAATACCAAGGCGGACGCTCTTGCTGCATTAGCAACAACACTGGCCTTGCCAGCCGACACCGAGTATCACCTCACAGTCGCAACTCAACATCTTGTATGCTCCAAGCACATGCCAAGAACTCGAGAAGTCTATAATGTCTCCACGGATCTTGAGCCGAGGGATTGGCGCTTTCCTCTCATTGACTATGCTTTGCACGGTGTGCTTCCAGACGATCCTAAAGAAGCGGCGTCCATCAGACGAAGGTCTCTCCGCTTCTACTATGATCCGACTTTGAAGACACTTTACCGTCGTCATATGACGGTGTCCTCCTCCGTTACCTTTCACATTCAGAGGCACAGGAAGCGCTCCAAGAAGCGCACGACGGCACTTGTGGAGCTCATCAGCCAGGTCCAAAGCTTAAAGACAGGTTGCATAGGCTGGGATATTATTGGCCAACTATGATAGCCGACACCATCCAATATGCACGAAGGTGTAAAGCATGTCAGATTCATGCGGACTTCATACACCAGCCCTCGGAGCTGCTCCACCCGACCGTTGCTTCATGGCCATTTGAAGCATGGGGAATAGACGTCGTAGGGCCAATCAGCCCTTCTTCAACAAGAGGTCACCGGTTTATCCTAGCAATAACCGATTACTTCTCAAAGTGGGCGGAGGCTATACCATTGGCCGAAGTCAAAACCTCTAATGTGGTTCACTTTATCAAACACCATGTCATCCATCGATTTGGTGTCCCTAGGCGGATCATCCACGACAACGGTCCCCAGTTCATAAGCTAAGTATTCTATCGGTTCTGCGATAAATACCGAATTCAGAACGTGGCTTCAACTGCCTATAATCCTGCTGCTAATGGCTTGGCAGAAGCATTCAACAAAACAATCATCAAGCTGCTCAAGAAATTCGTCTCCTCGAATAAGCGAGATTGGGACGAAAAGCTTGGTGAATGTCTTTGGGCCTACCGAACCACGGTTCGGACACCGACAGGCAATACGCCTTTTTCCCTGGTATATGGGTGCGAAGCAGTCATCCCGTTGGAAATCCAGATGCCATCATTGCGAGTCGCTCTGACCACCAAGAGCACATCAGAGGACAATGATCGATTGCGTCTTCAAGAGCTCGAAGCCCTAGATGAGAAGCGGCTACAAGCTCAACAGCATATTGAGCTATATCAAGCTCGAATTTTAAAAGCCTTCAATAAGAAGGTCAAACAGAGGGTCTTCCAGAAAGGAGACCTGGTTTTAGCCGTCAGACGACCGATGATTATGACGCACAAGACCAAAGGCAAATTTCAGCCTAAATGGGAAGGACCGTTTGTAATAGAAACAGTCTATTCAAACGGAGCATACCGCCTCATGACTGCAGAGGGCGACCTACTCATGATGCCGATTAATGGCAAGTTCTTAAAGAAGTATTATCCTTAATCAAGGATCCTTCTCTTGATCAAGTTAACACTACACCTCTGATCAAGATCTCCGTGCCCGAAGCACACACAAAAAGCGCCTTTCTCTTCCTCCAAGTGAGGTCATACAGCCGAAAACCAACAGGAACCTGGCCGTGCACCGGTTATCCTAAAGGAGAGTCAGGGTTATGCAGACATTAACCCGATAATCTAATATCCTTAACGATTAAGGATAGAGGAAAATGTTGGCCTGTAAGCCCAACATAAGTCCTCGACAACTCATCATGCTGAGGGGAAAAGCATGGCTAGCCCATTCAAACGGTAGTTGGTAAAGGCATATCAAACCCGTTGACAGCTGGGGATTTGCTAAAAATCCTAAGGGACCAGTTCCCATTTGATTCCCTCTCCAAAATCACTTACCAATTCTCATCCATAGAATGGTAAGGCCACATACATTTCGCTGTTATGTTAACATTAAACCTATGACAGCAGTCCCCTCATTTCTCCCTGTGAGAATGAGACCTCCAAAATCACTTATCAATTCTCATCCATAGAATGGTAAGACCACATATGCATTTCGCTGTTACGTTAACATTAAACCTATGACAGCAATTCCTCGTTTCTCCCTATGAAAACGAGACTTTCTCCCAAATTCCACTACAAACTCGATACTTGTCGACATTTACAAAATACGAGTATCACCAAATCTTGAAGCTTGGTGGCGTCTCATCCGGTTATGTCATTGCGACCTCTGAACCAGCAGACAGCTAAGTCTCAACCCCGAGCCCTGTTGACATCTACAAAAGACAGGTCTCGATACTCGTTGACATTTACAAAAGACGAGTATCACCAAATCTTGAAGCTTGGTGGCGTCTCATCCGGTTATGTCATTGCGACCTCTGAACCAGCAGACAGCTAAGTCTCAACCCCGAGCCCTGTTGACATCTACAAAAGACAGGTCTCGATACTCGTTGACATTTACAAAAGACGAGTATCACCAAATCTTGAAGCTTGGTGGCGTCTCATCCGGTTATGTCATTGCGACCTCTGAACCAGCAGACAGCTAAGTCTCAACCCCGAGCCCTGTTGACATCTACAAAAGACAGGTCTCGATACTCGTTGACATTTACAAAAGACGAGTATCACCAAATCTTGAAGCTTGGTGGCGTCTCATCCGGTTATGTCATTGCGACCTCTGAACCAGCAGACAGCTAAGTCTCAACCCCGAGCCCTGTTGACATCTACAAAAGACAGGTCTCGATACTCGTTGACATTTACAAAAGACGAGTATCACCAATTTTGAGCTTGTTGACATTTACAAAAGACAAGTCTCAATTCCGAGCCCTGTTGACATTTACAAAAGACAGGTCCCGATACTCGTTGACATTTACAAAAGACGAGTATCATCAATTTTGAAGCTTGGTGGCTTCTCAACCAGTTATGTCATTGCGACCTCTGAACTGGCAGATAGCCAAGTTTCGTCTACCATTAAGCTTAGTAGCGTCCCAACCGGTTATGTCATTGCGACTTCTGAACCAGCAGACAGCTAAGTCTCAATTTCGAGCCCCGTTAACACTTACAAAAGACAGGACTCACCGATGCTTGCTGACATTTAAAAAAGGCAAGTATCTCCCCTTCAGCCCCGCAAAGGGCTAACCTCGAGATCGCTGACGTCTTAATCGGTTATGTCATTGCGACCTCTGAACCGACGGATAGCCACGTCTCAAAGATTACGTCTTCAAGCAAGAACAAGATTGGAGATTCGACAGAAGCCAAAACAAAAGAAAGAATTTTCATTAATTCCAAAAGATGGGGACACACAGAGGCACGTATACAATGACCTACAAGCGTACACTGTACGATCTGAGCCGCTCTCCGAGGGCGTTTAGCCTCGTCTTCCTGTCATCAGCAGCCTGGGCAAGCGCTTGTGACCTCAGCTCAACCTCATCAAAATCCACTGCCTGGGCCAGACGAACTTCAACTTCCGCCAAAGTTGCCCTCTGTGACAACTCCTGCCGCGCAAGCTCCTCACTCTGAGCTTTGAGTTGTTCAAGCCGCGCAGTTTCCTCAAGACGCACCGGTATGGCCTTGGATAAGAGGAGATTTGCTTTCCTGATCATTTCCTCAGCCTTCGCAATCTTATCCTCAGCGCCAAGAAGAGCACTAGTGGAGGCGTCAATTGTACTTCCAACCTCCGCTTGCCTTGTTTCCAAGGATTCTAAATCAGAAGAGACGGCCTTAGCAGCCTCTTGAGCAGCAAGCCGGGCCTCGTGCTGTTGGGCAACAAGACAGGCGAGCCGCTCATCAGCTAAGGATGCCAGGTCTGAGCGATAGAGACGACGCCACTCCTCTACAGCCTTCTCAAGTTCATCTACCAGGAGTTCTAAAGCAGCAGCCTGATGATACCCCTCAAAGTCCCGAATGCTCTCAATGTCACGGGAGAGGACCACCTTCAGCTTTGAGAATGGTACAGGCGAGCCCTTCAAAACTAGGATGATGGTTCGCTCCAAGCTATTATAAAAGCTATCGACCAGGTCACCTATGTAATCATTCTCGGCCTCAGCCATTTCTGGCAGGGAGGAAACCTCGGAGTAATCTACCAGCCTGGTCGACACCGTCGCGGAAGAAGCGGCGGGAACACTGACAGCAGCAGGACTAGCCGAAGGCGATCTCGGCGGAGTCCTCATCGAAACCAGCACACCAGCCACCGCGGAGATAGGACTGGTAACCACCTCTTGAGCAGCAGGCTCAACCACCAGGGTTGGAGAAGTAGAGCTTGCGATCACCCTCAGTGCCGCACTTGGCAAAACAGTCGGCACCTCACTCATTGATGTGATTGGGAGTGAGGATACCTCCGGGACTGCCGCCCCTTCAACTTCTGGTCCTCCAGCTGATTTGGGCTGATAAGAAGGCAGGTCGCCATACAGCGCATCCAACACAACAGCATCCGCCGCGGTCGAAGCGCTCATATCACCCCCTGACTTTTCAGGAAAATCACCTGGTCCCCTCGAAGCTGATGCATCTTGAGGCCGCACACCTGTAACAAGACTACGGTTAGTCGGAACACCGCATGCAGGAGAAACTAAGAGGTTACGACAATACCGTAAGATGACGTCGCCTCAAACGTCTCGCCAGCCACATCAGTCTCCAGAGGCTCCATCGGAAAGTTTTGGCAGAATCAACACGAATAGCCGGACTGAAAGGTCAATCTCCCAACATGGACGGATTCGACGCTTCGGCTTACGCCCCACGCCATCTTCCGAGCCTGAGTCACATTCACGAAAGAAGACAAAGGAAAGTGCCGCTTAGTGGACGGAAGGTAAAACTTCTCACCATCCAATTGAAAGATCCATTGTCCTTCGCCTGCCTGCAACTGGCGATCGGGATCGGATGCGGCATCCCAGAACATAAAGTCGGGCTTTCTGTAAGTCCGACGGTCAACATCCTCAAGAGGAGCCGTGGTCAAGATACTCCGTGTGGTCTGCGGATGACCGCCTTGGATGAGTGTATCCCGGACGAGGGAGCTCCGCTCACTGAACAAAGAAACCTGTCCATGGAATTGCAGGCTGAGGTTACCATCTGCTTGACTAGTTAGCCCAAACAGACTGTTCAAGAGACTGGAAGTGTAATGCACTGCAAAGACAGAAATAAACTATGATTAGTTCAACAATCAAGTGGATACGAAGGCATAAAAAAATCCACTAAGGCATAGCCTCGCTCAGCGAGCAAGGCCAGCAAGGCGATAGCTTCGATGAAGCTTGATCTCGCGGATAAAACTGCATTTTTGCAGAGAACATCCAAAATACCAACTTCGCTTAAGCAGGAAGTGGTACAGCCCTAAGGGCTGACGTCACCAAGAGGGCATCATGGTCAAAAGTCACCCTTCATGGCCATGACTGAAGGAACAGACCTATATCCTGTTCCTCAACAGGATGGAGACTGCCCGAGTAATGGCTTCGTACGGAAGCCTAAAGAAGAACTGTTCGGTTCTTAATTCCCTTGTGCAAGGAAGGTTCAAGGAAACGAGTTCCCTAATGAGGACAGATCATATTCAATCGTCCTAATCGCCAAATGTCGACTCCAAAGGAGAGAGACCACAGTCTCTAATCAGATAGGAAAATCCCTTACCGGTGACTGGTCGCTCGATGACCGGAGGAGAAGGGCCCTCCGCTGCAGAAGTCGCCACTTCTTTTCCCGCTCGTCTTTTGGGCGCCATTAAGAGTTGCAAGAGTTCTCATTGTTCTCTGAACAAAGAAGGAAGAGGAAGAGGGAATGTCAAGAAATCTCTCTGAAAAAGGAGATCTTTTCCTGCTCAGCCCGATCGGGCTTTTATAGGCCAATCAGCGCCTGAAACGAGGCCTCGAAAAGGGCGTATGCCGCCGTTTCGAATTAATTCGAAACGCCGCCCAAAGCGCCTTCCGAGAAGCGCTGCTTCGATTCCGCTAAGGGTTAATTTCGCCCTGGCTTAAAGTGCGGACTTCGCACAATCCTTCAAGGACTTAGCCGAAAGGCTTACCTTAGCCCTCTAAAAAGGCGCTGACATGCCAGTCTCACGAAGATCACTCAAAGAAAGGACTATGTCCTTAACTCCGCATGCAGTTTAGCCCCGCTATGGCCAAACTATCAAAGAAAGCAAGCAAAGATCAGATGATTAGAAGATGAACTTTCATTGATTTAAAAGGAAGGGTACATTGATATTACACCGAAGTTGTGTTTCATACAACACACCCAGTTGCTTAACAAGGTCATCCGCGCAAAAGGCATACAAGTGGTTTTATCCGCTTCTAAGTCAAACCGACTGGACAAAGAAGGCCTTTCTCCTACACAAGGCCGTAATCAGTGGTGCCGTAAGGACACGGTCATTATTCTCCACAAAAATGGCAGATCTTGCCAGGCCATTTTTGTTAAAGCCTGGCAATAAAAACCTATCGCCGCCAACACGATAGATCACGTATAATGGGAATCGGCAGTGATACCAGTGATCTAACGGGTGTGATGCCCGCTTTCCCGAAGTGGATAGCCCCAAAGGCCACCAAAGTTGAAAGTTGGCAATGATGCCAGCGATCCCACAGGCGACGCCCACTATCTTGAAGCGGATCATCTCCGGTAAAAGCGGCAACCAGCCTCACCTCAGAACGAATCATCTCAGATAAGAGGCTGCCAATAGCCTCTGGGACACGCACCCGTCGCCCCAAGTTGTTCCTCCTGCTTAAAAGAAAAGCTTCAACCAGGGAAGCATAAGGCAATTTTTCGATCTCTTTCATCAAGATACAAGATCGGCGAGCATAGCCCACTGCAATGCAAAATTAGAGCAAATTAGCAGTTAAGCACAGGAAAGACTGCAAATCAGAATCTTTTGGGTCAAAGCAATCCAATTTCAGTAAAAGCGGAGGACAGGCCTCGCCTGCACAGCACTGATGGGCTGGCTCAACAAACGCCAAGTCCAAGCCCCGCCTATATGGCTAGCCAGACTGACCCCGTGGGATGCAGTCTTAGCTCTGCCTATATGGCAAGACTGGCTCAACTATTAAAGAGACCAAGTCCCAAGTTCTGCCTGTGCAGCGGACTTAACATGCAGTGATCTTTCTCTGACCAAGTCAAGATGATAGCTTTGCTGGGAAGCTATGCTGAAATCCTTCTCTGCAGATCAGTTAAATGGAGAATAAGGGAAGCTAATCCCTGAAGCAGCCGCTAAAGCTGAATTTCCTAAAATCGGTGAAATCGTTGAATGATCAAGACTTACCGGTCCTTGGCCGGATAATGACCAGAGTGGGCATTCCCACTAATTCAGATATCTGAGTATCTCTTTCAATCAAGAGAAGAGGAGAAGAGCAGATCACTTCTCTTCAGAGGACCTCAAGTGTCCTATTTATAGGCCCCATGGCCTGAGCGCTGCCGCCTCAAGCGTGGAAGCACGAGCGCATTTAAGGCATTTACTGCGCCTTGAGAATAGGGACGGCTTCCCTTGGAACCGTGCGAAGGGAGAAAACGTCTCCCTCATAAAAGGCACTTATGACGCCTTAAAGAAAGGGAATATCCTCCCTTGGAAACGTGCAAATCGGAGAATATCTCCCTCGATCAGCACGAAGAAAGGAGTAATCCTCCTCGTAACCAGCCCACGGCAGTTGGCCTCGGGGGAAAGCGACAGATGTTCCAGAGCGAACCTACCTAGCCGCGAAGCTACCAGACGCGAGTCTACATGATTCTTCGGCGAATCTACATCCCAAAGCAGGATTGAAGGTGAAGTTGAACTCAACCATCATGGCGACGTTCATACTCCACACATCATCGATCAAAGCAGTTCAAAGTGTTTCGAAGTCTGAGCTATTGCAGACTTTCGAAAACTTTGAAGGGGGTCTTGTTGACACTTAAAAAAGACAAGATTCTTATTGGTCCGAACAATGTCTAAACTTGTTGACATTTACAAAAGACAAGTGACAGACGAGCTGAAGACCAGTTTTCACCCATCTCTAAGGGACAAGGAAGCAACTTGGACTCCACTGATCCAGCAAGCAGACAGTGAACCCGGATTGTTTCTAAACAGACCTCAGCAGGTCTAAGGTGCTAGCACTTAGCATTACATGAGCCCAAAGGGATAGCCTCGCTTGAGAGGCTAATATCACTCGACTTCGCCTTGAAGTCATTCAAAGCCTCGCCAAGAAGCTAACTCGCAAACTTCGCCACAGAGGACTTCCAGCTCCGCCAAAGGGTTTCTTTCGGACTTCGCCAGAAGCTGCTTCTAGCCCCGCTACGAGCTCAATGCGGGCAGCGCCACTATTGGTCTACCATGGTCAACCTTTGACCAATCAAATCTCCAGATGAGATCGGATCCAATTAGATCAAATCCAATCAAGATCAAATCAGAGATCAAATTTGGCAGTTGATTGCCACAATCTCCTGACTCTCCTAAAACGAGTAAGAAGATCAGGAAAAATCCTCCAACGATATGGAAAGGATCAAGAGGGTCCACCGACCTGCCAATTCTAGCTTCGCAGAAGCTGATCTTAGCCTCGCAGCAAGGCTACTTTCCAGATTTAAACAGATTCGATTCAATCTGTTTCCATATCTTCAAGGGACGGTTATACCCTTGCTCTCCCTATAAATAACCCGCCAGGGGTACAGAGAGAGACACACAGAGAGAGATCGATCGATCGGGGAAAAGAGGACTCCACAAGCAGAGGCTTCTTCACGACGCACAGTGCGCTCTCGAATTCAGAGACCTTTTAGAGAATTGCTTTCTCTATCCAGGGTGTTGATACCCTAACATCGTCCTTCTTCTCAAGGAATCTCCGAAACCAGGCGAGAAGGAATTCCTAATTGAAGGCGATTTTGAGAAGCAGCAAGAGGGTTCTACCAACCTTCTGTTCTCTGATTCCCGGAACCAGGCGAGAAGGGAATCTCATCGCTCGCATCGTCAAAGGGACAAAGTGGTCGCGCGCTGACCAGACTCCTATCGGCACACTTCTCCAGAATCTCTGAGGAGATCTACTTGTAATCTTTTTAAGAATACTTGTAATTTAGCTCCTCAACCCTTTTATTGTAAGTTTTCCCCTTTGCAAACATAATGGAAAACAATTACTTTAGGCGGTTTTAGGTATACTATAAAGCACAAAGAAAAAGTCCTAAGTGTTTGTGTTGTGAAAAAGGAATATGGAGAAGAATACGAGAAGAAAGATCAAGGTACTCCATTCAGACAATGATAGAGAGTACACTAGCGATCCTTTCCTATAACTATACTGTGATGAGGGCATAGAAAGGAACTACACAGTGAGAGAAACATGGCAATAAAATTTTGTGACTAAAAGGATAAACAGGACCTTGCTGGAGAAGATTCGTTGCATGTTATCTAATGATGGATTATCGAATTTTTTTTTGGCTGAGGCACTGTCTTATGCTTCCCATCTCACTAACATGTTGCCTTTGTCTATGATAGGAGGTAAAACTGCCTTAGAAGTTTGGTCAAAAAAAGTTGCTCAAGACTATGACTAGCTTCGAGTATTTGGTTGTCCGGCCTATTATTATGTCAAGGAAAACAAGTTGGGTCAGAGAGCGAGGAAATATGTATTTGTGAGTTTCAAGAAAGGGATAAAAGGCTACAAAAATTTGAGATCCAAAGGACAAGAAGATCATTTTAGGCAGGGATGTCACGTTATGGACTCTCAGCAGGTGAAGAGTGAGAAGACCAACAAGATATCACAGCAGGTGGAGAGTGATTCTACTCTACAATATCCAGATAGATTAGTATCATTCGAGATCACACCTAAGGTGACATAGAGTGGTGATCATGTGGCCGATGAGGATGCTGATGATGATGAGGATCAAGGATCGGGTATGGGTGACGTCCAAGGTTCCATTACAGCTGAAAGAACTCCGAGAAAACCACGTAAACCCAGTTAGCTCACTACAAATATGATTGTGTTTTATGCTCTTTCAGCCATTAAGGAGGTGATCCCGTCTACATATAGGGAAGCTAAAGTCAGTTTGGAGTCCAAGATGTGAAAAGATGCCATGATGGAAGAAAAAAAACACTCTTCACAAGAATGACACTAGGAATTGACATAATTGCACAAGGGAAAGAGACTATCGGTTGTAAGTGGGTGTTCGCAAAGAAATAAGAATCTCTGAATGGTGATATTATACGCTATAAGGCCAGATTGTTAGCTAAAGGCTACATGCAGTGATCGAGGTGAAACAGTGCACAGAAAACAAAGTTTGTAAACTATAGATTTAAGAGTGTGCTCTAGTCCTCAATTCTATGACAATAGCAAAGTGACTAAGTGGGTCGTGATCACAAGGAGGGATGAGATGCAAAACTTTCCAATATTCTATTTAAGTTACTAAAATCGGTTATGAATTTCTTCTTTGTTTTGAAAAATAAAAATTAAAAGATTATGTTAAGTCATAAGAGGAGTAGAAAGTGTTGGCCCAAGGTTACAATCACCAGTTTTTTGTTTGATGATAACAAAACATATGTGGTTATTTAGTACTAATCGAGTTTAAGTGTTTAAGTGTGTTTCAGGATTCAAGAGAATTCAAGAAGTTTTCTTCCTCAAAAGGAAGGATCTGAAGACTCAAGACTATCAAGAAGGGATTGAAGCTAAAACGCACTTGACATCGCTATTGGAGAAGCCCACTTAAAGACTCTTGCAGCCGTATCGAGCCTTGTAAGAAAATAGTATGCTTAAGTGTAGAAAATAAATTTGATGCTCAAGGAGTCACACACACAAAAATACACGTTTTCAAATACAAGTTTTCTCGTATTGGTGTTTTGCATGTTAGGTACTTAATATATGTTTCTAATTTTTTCAAAATTTTATATGCTGTTTAGTGCATGATTTAATTGCCTATTCATTGCTATTTCTTTTTAAAACCAATGCAAAATATTTCAAAAATAGTTTGCTATTTAAAAACAGTCAGGAAAATGTATTTGGGCCTAGGTCGGTCGACCTAGCTTATTATAGGCCAATACGGTCGACCGAGCGGTCGACCGATCCTTTGGCTGGGGTTGTGCATGCTGTGCACGCTTGTCGGTTAACCGACTGATCGACCGCTAACCCAGCGGTCGATCGACAGATCGACTGACTGGCTCAACCCAAGATACTGTTGGGGGGTCGATCGACCGGGCTGTCGACCGAGCCATAACGACTAGTTCAGAAATGAATTGTCGGTCGACCGAAATTTGTCAAAAGCCCATAATGGCTAGTTGTCAAAATCTGTCTTTTCTTTTGACTTTTTTGGGCATTTTTGCTTTTTTTTTAAAATCAGATCATACCCCTCAGGACCTGATGAGCTAAACTAATAGTGTTTATCTATTGCCTATATATATGGATCATTGGGATTGATTTAGAACATTAGTTTTTTTTTGAGAAATACATTGAAAATCAAGTTTGCTCTAAAAAGAAAAGTTTTTAAGTTTCTAGTTTTTAAGTGCTATCATTTTCAAAGCTATTTCAATTGATTTTTCAGCTTTTAAATTCTTTCAACTGAATTTTACTCTCACAAATTCTTGACCTTCAATTTATATCGACTCTATAGGAAGTTGTAAAGAGAGAGTGTTTGTGATCTAGTGGTCATCAAGAGCTTTGTAAACCTCATTGGCTTTATGTTACCTCTTGTGTAGAGGAGTGAGTGTTGGAGTTGTGTACTCCGATCTTGTAAGACTATTCTAATTCCTTATTGTAAGATCCCTTTGTGGAAGATCTTATTGTGGATAGTGAAATCCTTCACTGTGGTGAAGGCGGGGATGTAGAGCGGTGGCTCGACCTCAAAATAAATTCTTTATGTCTGTGATTGCTTATCTCGTGATCTCTATCTCTTTACATTGCTTACACTTGTGTTGTTGCTTCACTTGCATATTCTATTTATTACTTGCATTTCATTCATTATTGCATTACCTTCATCATTCTCATTTAACGTCTTTACTCATCTCAACAAGAAGGTAATTGAGCAACTTAACTTATAGTCTAGAGGAACACTAGAGGAGAAGTTTAGATCCCTTCACGAGAAATTCGGCTTCACTTCTTATTTGAGTGACCGGTTTGCATCATTTATCATAGATTGTTGTTATTCGCATTTGATTAGCATTACACCTATTCACCGCCTCTTAGGTGTATTTTCAATTGGTATCAGAGCTTTGACTCTAGATCTTGGTTTAACCACCTTAGAGAGATTCTTTTGCTAGTCACTTCATTTGCATTTTCATATGTTATCCACACTAAATAATATGGCAGAAGGAATTAAGACTCCACCAAAGTTTAATGGCCTTAACTTTCACATATGGAAGGTTAAGATGACCGTTTTTCTTGCATTCTCTAGGAAGCTGAGTTGCAAAGGCGATGACCAAACCATTTAGTGTACTCATTGGTGATGAGGACACGTGATCCGATATTACCACCAAGGAATTTCATGCCAATGCAAAAGCACACTATGCATTACTTCAAGTCTTGAATGATGACGACATAGCTAGGGTCATTCATTGCAAATCCGCCTATGAGATTTGTCACAGTTAGTTGTCATACACGAGGGGACGTCACAAGTCAAGAGAGCTAACATTGATCTCTTGCGTTCCAATATGAGAATTTTGCCATGCATGATAATAATTCTATTGATGACATGGTTACAAGATTTACTAAAATCACCAATTGTCTTACTTCTCTTGGTGATACTGTTGATAATAACTAAAAGGTGAGAAAGGTCATTCGTGCTCTACCACCATCATGAGAGGTCAAAGCTACAATATTAAAAGAGCTTAATGACAAGGAAGAGATAGAGCTCACAGATCTTATCGACGACTTAAGACTCATGAGATAGAGAGGAAAGCTAGAGAAGAAATGACGCCTCAAAAGAAAAAGATGACTAACTTTAAGTCAACTCCTTCCAACTCCGATGAAGATGATGAAGAAGAAAATGATAAAGACCTCTCCTCCTTGTGAAGAATATGAGGAGGATGTACAATAAAGTCAAATCAATAATAGAAGACATTGGCTAGGAGAGAAAAAGGTTATTTGCTTCAATTGCCGGAAGCCGGAACACATTGTTACGGAATGCTTGGAAACCAAAAGCAAGCATCTACCTCAAAGAAGCCCTACAAGAAGAAGGCTCTCAAAACAAACATGGGATTCAGAGAGTGAATCCGAAGAAGAGGTGTACATGGCTAATGTGTGTTTCATGGCTAATGACAACACAACCAGGGTAACATTTGAACCATCCTTAGATGATTAGAATTGATCATGGATGAATTGGGTGAAGCTTTTGAAGAACTTTCTCATAAATATGATTTTCTCAAGAAGAAATATTTTAAAATGAAAAAGAGAAATGAATAATTAAAAATCAGTTGTTATTCTTTCAAAAGAAAAAGAGGTTTTGTCTTACACATTTATTTCTACACAAAAAGATTTTGATGCACACAAAATTTCTAGGAAAGTAAAATTTCCTATGATGATGAAAAAGAGATTTCTATTTTAAAAAACTAAAATTAGTACTTTGAAAAATGTTTTAAAAAAATGTAAGTTTGATAAGGCTATATAGAGACCATGTTTCCCAAGAGATACACTTCAAGAAAACATGTTCATGTTCTAAAAGTACACCTAGAGGGGGGTGAATAAGTGTAAGGCTAATCTAATGACAAATGATGCAGAATTAAAAAAAACTAAATGCAACTCACTTAGTGTAACCAAAGAGTGTAGCTGAATTCCCGGTGAAGGGCTCTGAACTATCTCCTCTAAATTCCTCTAATAAGAGTTAAGGTGCTATATGAAGCTCTCTTGTTAAACACAAGTATGGGCACACAATCAAACCAAGCATGTATATGATATGAACAATATGAACAATGCACAATGTAGAGAGAAAGAGTTAGAGAAAGTGGATCAAACGCAAACACAAGGATATGTTTCGAGGTTCGAGCATCCAGCTCTACGTCCCCGCCTTCACACAGAAGGATTTCCACTAACTCGTCCACACAGGGCTTCCCACACAGGGAACCTCCACTGAGGATTTGGGCAAATACAATTAGGAGTACACAACTCCTCTCTCCGCAAATATAACCTCTCACTAGAGGTAAGGCACTACGCCACACAATCACAATCACCTCACACTTGAGGGATAAGGCACTTAGCCAACACAATATCAACCTCACACTTGAGAGATAAGGCACAAAGCCACGACACACAATCACCTCTTCACTAAGAGGATACCAAAACAACCTCCACCATCACCTCTCACTAGAGGGAAGTCAATACAATCACCTCTCACTAGAGGGATATCACAAAAGGGGGTTAAAACACATGGTGGTCTCCCTCAACCACAAACAATTTTTCCACAAAAATAGACCCTAATAGATAGGATAGATAGATAGCTCAAGTGTGAGAAATCAAGGTGTTTGGAAATCAAATCACAAAGAAAAA